>JAEAOA010001366.1:1105000-1122500 GCA_016746295.1 Potamilus streckersoni
AGTGTGTATTTGTGTGTCTGTGTATGTGGACAGAATGCATGCCTTGCAGGTTGAGTGTGTATTTGTGTGTCTGTGTATGTGGACAGAATGCATGCCTTGCAGGTTGAGTGTGTATTTGTGTGTCTGTGTATGAGGACAGAATGCATACCATGCAGGTTGAGTGTGAATTTGTGTGTCTGTGTATGTGGACAGAATGCATACCATGCAGGTTGAGTGTGTACTTGTGTGTCTGTGTATGTGGACAGAATGCATACCATGCAGGTTGAGTGTGTATTTGTGTGTCTGTGTATGTGGACAGAATGTATACCATGCAGGTTGAATGTGTATTTGTGTGTCTGTGTATGAGGACAGAATGCATACCATGCAGGTTGAGTGTGTATTTGTATGTCTGTGAATGTGGACAGAATGCATACCATGCAGGTTGAGTGTGTATTTGTGTGTCTGTGTATGTGGACAGAATGCATGCCATGCAGGTTGAGTGTGTATTTGTGTCTGTGTATGTGGACATAATGCATGCCTTGCAGGTTGAGTGTGTATTTGTGTGTCTGTGTATGTGGACAGAATGCATGCCTTGCAGGTTGAGTGTGTATTTGTGTGTCTGTGTATGTGGACAGAATGCATGCCTTGCAGGTTGAGTGTGTATTTGTGTATCTGTGTATGTGGACAGAATGCATGCCTTGCAGGTTGAGTGTGAATTTGTGTGTCTGTGTATGTGGACAGAATGCATGCCATGCAGGTTGAGTGTGTATTTGTGTGTCTGTGTATGTGGACAGAATGCATGCCATGCAGGTTGAGTGTGTATTTGTGTGTCTGTGTATGTGGACAGAATGCATGCCTTGCAGGTTGAGTGTGTATTTGTATGTCTGTGAATGTGGACAGAATGCATACCATGCAGGTTGTGTGTGTATTTGTGTGTCTGTGTATGTGGACAGAATGCATGTCATGCAGGTTGAGTGTATATTTGTGTGTCTGTGTATGTGGACAGAATGCATGCCTTGCAGGTTAGCTGCAGTTCTGCTCTAAAGGTCAATAATAAGTTGCTTCATCTTAAACAGCAGCGTTATCATGAGTGTCTTGTAGTCAAGGAATGTTCAAACCATAGACCCGCTAGGAAATGAGTAAATGCTTTTGATAACTATTAACAAAGCAGGCTAAGGAGCTACAGTTTTATTTGAAAATCATTTCAGATTTCACAAAATGAAATGCATTGTAACATTATTTCAGCAAACTTTTGTTGCAATATTGGTGGTAAACAAACTTGCATTTTATAGCTTTTGTTGTTTTTTTTCAGGCCAAACTTGCGAGTGCTTGTAAAATGGGGCAAAGCATAGAGATATGTAGTCATGTGACACTTGCAACCTTGGATACGTTACTTCGCTGCGCTCTTTCCTATGAAGGAAATGTTCAGGATAAAGGGTAAAATTTAAATAAGCTCAAAATGGGACTTTCCAAAATTAGTGTTATACCTACCAGTATTCTGGTAATAATTGTCCTGTTACATTTTATTTGATTTATTTTTAAATCACTTGCTTCTACACATTTCAAGTAGAATTTTTTAAAATTTTGTTTGTAAGGGCCCTTTAAAACTGCTGAGGAAATGAGAGCCTAAGGAAATGCCATATTGGTCAGAGCGGGTATCAAATCCGCGACGCATGTATTGCGAATTTGATACTCCACAGGTTATCGCGGTTCAAGAATACAGAGAATTTATGGAAAGTCACACATTAGATTTTACTTCAAAGGAAACATATTAAATTTAGATATGGTAAAAATGAACAAAAATGTGAAATAATTGACACTTAAGTGACTTTAATGATAGTTTGATTTTTTTGTGATCAGCATGTCATATGGAATAACGTGTATGATATTTTAAACCTATTTATTTGATGTATATTAACACATTATACGACAAAGATGCTTACATGTCATGTTTCTTTAAATAGAAATAAAGCTTTGTAATTATGACAGATCATGTTCCTTTAAATAGAAACAAAACTTTTTATTTATGACAGATCATCTTCCTTTAAATAGAAATAAAGCCTTGTAATTATGACAGATCATGTTCCTTTAAATAGAAATAAAGCTTTGTAATTATGACAGATCATGCTCCTTTAAATAGTAACATTACTTTGTATTTATGACAGATCATGCTCCTTTAAGTAGCATGCTATCATGTTCTTTTATATAGTAACTACTTTTGATTTATGACAGATCATGTTCCTTAAAATTACTTTGTGTTTATGACAGATCTTGTTCCTTTAAATAGTAACATTACTTTGTATTTATGACAGATCATGTTCCTTTAAATAAAATTACTTTGTATTTATGACAGATCATGTTCCTTTAATTAGTAACATTACTTTATATTTATGACAAATCATGTTTCTTTAAATAGTAACATTACGTTGCATTTATGAGAGAACATGCTCCTTTAAATAGTAATATTACCTTGCCTTTGACAGATTATGTTCCTTTTGATAGTAATATTTAAGAAAATTATTAAAGATATGTGATTATGTTCCTTTTGATAGTAATATTTAAGAAAATTATTAAAGATATGTGATTATGTTCCTTTTGATAGTAATATTTAAGAAAATTATTAAAGATATGTGAACAATATGCACTAGAGAATGATATATTCTATAATACACAAAAAATCAGTATGCAAGATCGTTCAGCCAACTTCTTTTAAATTACCATCACCTCCCTCTGTACATCTTAACGGCAATGCTCTTACGTATGTCGACAGTTATATGTATTTGGGCCATATTTTGAAATCCAATCAGTCAGATAATGAAGATATGATGAGACATTATCGATATTTGTGTACTCGAACAAACATGCTTCTACGCAAATTTAAGCCTTGTTCATTGAGTATCAAAATTAGATTATTCAAATATTATTGCTGCACTATGTATTGTGCTCCACTGAGGAAAACTTTAGTGAAAATGTGAAAAGAAAACTAGTAATTGGTTATAATAATAGTCTTCGCTTTTTATTAGGTCTTCCTAGATGAAAAAGTGTTTTCAACATGTTTGTAAATTATAATGTATTCAGTTTTGAAGAAGTAATGAGAAAGTGTGTATTCTCGATGTTAACAAGACTCTAATAGTGAGAACTGTATATTGAAATCACTTTGGAAGTATGACATTCATTTAAATTCTCATATTATCCGTAGATGGAACAAATTACTCTTTAAATGTGCCACTTAATTTCATTTTTAACAATGCAGGGTGCAATTAATTGTTGTAAATGTATCTGTACTTGTACATATGATATATATGTTATTTTATGTTTACAATATTTTACTCTATATTTAGATGTATGGACTTTGCAGTCTGAAATAAAGAATTCTTATCTTATCTTAATGTTACTTTGCATTTATGACAGAACATGTTCCTTTAAACAGTATCATTATTTTCCGTTATGACAGTATAGTTTCCCATTGTTTTGCAGCATTAGTTTGTAATTATGATATATCATGTTAGGCAGGCCAACGTTTCTAGTAATTGGGCATTTACAGTGGAAGACTGGATTTACAAAAGCAGGATTGTCCACACGCTTGCCACCAACCATTATAATTTATCAATGACATCATCTTTTTGATAATTTTTCTTCTTCTGAAAACACTAATATATATATATATATATATATATATATATATATATATATATATATATATATATATATATATATATATATATATATATATATATATATAGTTACGAAATATGAACCTGTATTTTAATTACTTGTGTATTAAAATTTTAATTTTTTTATTTCATTTTTGTATCATTGTGTTTTATTGTGATCACGGGATCTGATATTTTCGTAAGAGGTTTGTTTGTTTAAAACGTGAATATGATTCTAAGCTTTCGTAAGAGCTTTGTATATTTAGAAGGTAAATGTGATTCTCAGATTTTGTAAGAGTTGTTTAGATATCCAGGTTTGACAAACAAACGACGTAAATTATTGGCTGTGGCCAAGGTCGTTTCTCATTATATGTGTTTGTTTCGTGTAAATACGATTGTCAGATGACGAAATAACCACTTTTACTCCGTGCGCGTGCAGCTTGTAATGCCATCTCAGTTTAGTTTAAATAGACTTAGGTCCCTGTGAAATAGTCAGTCTAATAATATCTTTCAGTCAATTGCATATTATGCCTTGAGAAGAAGGTATTATATTTCTTGTGCTGGACTGAGTAGCATAATATACCTTGAAGAAGAATGGTATATTTATCTTGTGCCGGAAAGAGTGAAATTGTCATTACATCTATAAAGCTAGAGACGTGCCTTGCTATAGATGACAGCTGTAGGAGTTCATCTACCTTTTGAATAATAATTTATTCCCTGGAGAATTATACAAGTGGTTCAGGACAAAAAAACATTCAGTGAAATTCATTCTAAATTGGAACAGTACAGTACAAATTGTGGTTCATCGTGAAATTATGAACTTGAGTTTCAAACAAGACTCAGAACATTTCATTAATAGGATTCATATATATTCACAATTATAGGATAAATGTTTTGTTTTTATGTACACAAATATGAGTCCTGTTTTATATTGTCACGTTTTTCACCATGTTACATGTTGTTTTTTTTATGGAAGTTAAATTATTTTTGTTAAAACTTGCAAACCTTGTTGTCTCCACTATTTTTTGTTACTTTGAACGAGACGATATGTAACAATATACATACATACATACATACATACATACATACATACATACATACATACATACATACATACATACATACATACATGCATACATGCATACATGTGTATGTTTTATATTCAAGTTTAAACTATAATCTCTCACTGAAAAGAACGTGGACTTTTGCTGCTGACCTGGCTATTTTATCATTAATCGCAAACTACATAAGATGGATATTGGTCACCTTTTTTACCTTTTGTTTTATACTTAGATTGCATTACCGACGCTGAAATAAATTTACATATATATTTTTTTGTTTCCATCAAAAACTTTAAGATAAATATTAGTCAGTTTTTTTAAAGAAATTTTTGGTGTCTTTACAAAGTACGTCTCTAAAAATATGACATTAAACGAGATATTATAATTGCTTATACTACAGATGTCTTATTACTCCAATGTAACTCAGAAGATATAAAAGAAAATTTGAGATATTTCAGAGTTTGCCACACAGACCTGTTGCTGCCTATTAAATAAGAATGACTTTCAAATTTGACCCCCAATCCCCTAACACAATCAAGAGACTTGATTCAAAAGGGGAAAATTGGCATGTCTGCATCATGTGCTTATATATTGTATTTATGACAGATCATGTTCCTATGTTGTTGTGCATTTATGACAGATTATGTTCCTCCTCCTATATGTTGTTGAGCATTTATGGCAGATCGTGTTCTTATATGTTGTGGTTTATTTATGATAGATCTTATTCCAATATATTGTTGCGCATTTATGACAGATCACGTTCCTATATAGTGTTGTGTATTTATGACAGATCATGTTCTTATATATTTTTGTGCATTTGTGACAAATCATGTTCCTATATATTTTTGAGCGTTTATGATAGATCATGTTCCTATGTATTGTTGTGTATTTATGACAGATCATGTTCCTATGTATTGTTGTGTATTTATGACAGATCATGTTCCTACATATTGTATGGTTTATACGACATATTGTATGGTTTATACGACAGATCATGTTCATATATATTGTAGTGTATTTATGACAGATCATGGTCCTATTTATTGTATTTATGACAGATTTTGTTCCTATATATTGTAGTGATGACCATCCTTACGTCTCTGCAGTGAAAACGCTATCAATTCTTGTGATAGAGAGATTTATGTAAGTAATCCAATATATTTTTCCCAAAATTATTACTCTGCAGACAATAGCAGCAGGTTCTGTTCCCATGTTTGGTAATTTTCTGACTGTCTGGGTCCATTACGACATCTCCGAACCTTTGTAATGATATTTTCTTTATAATAGCCAGCTCCAGGTGGTGATGGGGCCCTGCGAAGGCATTTTGGAAACATTTCTGATCAGACATTATAAGCACAATGATTGGATGATGCATCATATTGATAAATTTAGGATCGTTGGGATTCTGTCTGGGATGGGTGTTAGCTGGGTGTTGCTTTGCGTGAGATTAAGGGGACGTAATGGAAAGGAATTTGAATGTGAAATAAAGAACGTGATGAATTGCATTCAGCAGCCATTGCAATTGCTCAGATTATTATGATGATGATGATGGTGATGATGATGATGATGATGATTATGATGATGATGATGATGATGATGATTATTATTATTATTATTATTATTATTATTATTATTATTATTATTATTATTATTATTATAGGAATCCATTTCTATATCCTGACTTTGTCTATTACCGGACAAAAAATGGGAAGAAATTCCTGGAGGTGTGTGACTACGTCCATGAATTTGCAATGAAGATAATAGGATCTCGCAGACAGGCGCTGGTAATTATTTGAACTGGCTTTTCAGTATGCAAGCTCATTAAATAATTTTCTTACCATCATATGCCTATATAGATTAGATTTTACCTATTTCAGAATAATCTTTTTCTCAATACATCAACTTACATCGTAAATGGGTGGCGACAAAATTTTCGTAGGTAGATCGGGTTTAACTATTGCTCAGTGTGTGATAATAGTTAAAAGCTGGGGAGGGTGTCTATATTAGATTAGAGGATGGAGAGAGTCATCGTCCATTGCCTCCACCATATATTAGGTTAAAAAAAATGAGCACGAAACTTCTGAAACGTTACCTAGAAAAGTTTTTCTTACAGCTAGCTGGTTAAAAGTGTACTCTGCAAGAGCTTCTTGGGTCTTCTCCCTAATGATCAGTGTCACCTGGGTTCGATCCCACGTATCCCTTGCCTTCTTTTTCATGCTGCTCCTAAAGGAACATCCTAGATCTGCCCCATGGAAAAGGAAATAAGAAATTTGTAATGCAGTACAAAGATATTATCATGACGTTTGTTGTAGTCTGACGGCTTGCTCGGTATATGAATTCAAATTACAATGAACTACTTGTTTTTTTAGTTATGGTTCTTCAAAAGGAGACACGAATTGTCTCAAATTATTGTTCTTCTGTTGTTTGTTTTTTTTTTGTATCAGAAGGAGGTATTAAAAGTAACATCCGGTTGATACTAAATATGATTAGTGATGTTATGTTTTGTTTTTGTAATGACTCTTGTGGGGGTTGTGTTGGAGATTGTATTTTGTATTTGAAGGAGAAGATAAGTATTAACTATCAATGTGTGTGAGTGTTCGAAGCCTTTGAAAATTAACTTTACCAAATTCTTTTAAAATGTTGTTATTTGCGGAGGAGACGATGGCGTCAAGATAACATTTCGGATTGAATCATAAATATTTTCTCTGAGCAAATATTAACTATTATTATTTCGCTTTTAAGATTTTGTTTTCTATTTATTTATAAATGAAATCTTTAGTGCCAAGTGAGAACAGTTAAATTAGTTTCGTCTTGTATTTGTTCACCAATTAATTACAAAAGATACCATTAAGCAGTGACATTTTCGATGATTTTTCACAGCTTGTTTGCTTCCAAGCAAGCTTAGACATAAGGCTCCATGTGATGCGGAAGTATGGTGATGTACCACACAAGAAATGTTTGGAGTTTGAATGGAATGTGGATGATATAAAAATTATGTCCATATGTTTTAAGGATTTTAAATGTCCTCCCCTTTTTTTGTATTTTGTATCTTTTTAAAGAATTTTTACATCTTCAGTCATTTTTATAGTACCTTACTGAACTTCATATCTACATTTCTTTCAAAGTGTTTATCGACATGTAGTTTTTTTCCTTACTTATTTAGAACATTACCTTTCATTTACACCATATAGCCATTATTGTGCTGACGTGCTGTTAAATACTATCACACACCCCACCACCACCACCACCCCACACACACAGAGGTCTGAGATGCACAAATAATAAGCAATGATCTGGTGACCTTCAAAAATTGCTGTTCCAAATATTTATACTTGTCCCTGAGATTCAGCTTGTAGATTGTGTTTGGAAAGTCGATAATGGACTCACATGGTTAGTACTGACGTATACCGAATGATGTCTTCATGTTCTAAAATACTTTGTCATTTGATTAGTGAATCAAACGGCGAAGATTGTTGATGTTGGGCTTAACGCCATTTTTCAGCACACGATAGGCTATTCATGGCGGCCAGTATTAATGGTGGAGGAAGAAACCGGGAAATCACCGGAAAGAACCACCGACCCACGAGAAGCTACTGGCAAGCTTTCTCACATATCCACATTCGCTGAATCCTAGATTCGAACCCACGCAGACAGAGGTGAGATGGCAGTGATCCTTAACGGACAGCGCTTTAGACAACTCGGCCACTCGTGGCCCCCAAACCGCGAAGAGAATTTGACCTGATACTGGTGCTAATAACTCCTGCCATTTTATGCAAATCTAAAGTTTTATTAAATCGCGAGTTGGTCATGATATCAGTAAATATTTTCATTCGTAAATCGAATTATTAAAAGATATTTGATGCATTCAGTCTTAGGACAAATAAATCAGAAATAGCAGTGGAATAATAAGGATTTGGGAGTCCCAAGGCATTTAAGTTTTTTACTCATTTGACACTAGACATAAAAAATCTACAAATAAACTCTGAAAGTTATCACTGAACTCATCGTTATGTGTGTCACTGAACTCATCGTTATATGTGTGTCACTGAACTCATCGTTATATGTGTGTCACTGAACTCATCGTTGTATGTGTGTCACTGAACTCGTTGTTATATGTGTATAATTATTATGACTCTATTAGGATAGTTATTAGACAGTTAAGACCTATATATGGTTTAATTTATCACATGGTATTTTATCCACGGCAACTAGGGGTGGAGGAGGACAGGTGAAATACCCATCGTGCGTCAATACAAGTTTGCAATGTGAATATGAATAGCGATCAAGAATAGTACTTAAAAATCTTGCATATGGTTAAGAGATGTACAGAAACTTGAAGAGTAGAATTTGTACATGGTTAATAGATGTACAGAAACTTGACGAGTAGAATTTGTACATGGTTAAGAGATTACAAAAACTTGAGTAGAATTTGTACATGGTTAAGAGATGTACAGAAAATTGAAGATTAGAATTTGTACATGGTTAAGAGAAGTACAGAAACTTGACGGGTAGAATTTGTACATGGTTAAGAAATGTACAGAAACTTGAAGAGTAGAATGCGTACATGGTTAAGAGATGTACAGAAACTTGAAAAGTAGAATTTGTACATGGTTAGGAGATGTACAGAAACTTGATGAGTAGAATTTGTACATGGTTAAGAAATGTACAGAAATTTGAGTAGAATTTGTACATGGTTAAGACATGTACAGAAACTTGATGAGTAGAATTTTTACATGGTTAATAGATATACAGAAACTTGAGTAGAATTTATACATGGTTAAGAGATGTACAGAAACTTGAGTAGAATTTGTACATGGTTAAGAGATGTACATAAACTTGACGAGCAGTGTTTGTACATGGTTAAGAGAAGTACAGAAACTTGAATAGTATAATTTGTACATGGTTAAGAGATGTACAGAAACTAGATGAGTAGAATTTATACATGGTTAAGAGATATACAGAAACTTGACGAGTAGAATTTGTACATGGTTAAGAGATGTACAGAAACTAGATGAGTAAAATTTATACATGGTTAAAAGATATACAGAAACTTGACGAGTAGAGTTTGTACACGATTAAGAGATGTAAAGAAACTTGAGTACAATTTGTACATGGTTAAGAGATGTTCAAAAACTTGAGTAGAATTTGTACATAGTTAAGAGATATAAAGAGACTTGAAGAGTAGAATTTTTATATGGCTAAGAGATATACAGAAACTTAAGTAGAATTTTTACATGGTTAAGTTATAAACAAAAACGTCAGTAGAAGTATTACAAGGTTAAGAAATGTACAGAAACTTGAAGAGTATAATTTGTACATGGTAAAGAGATACAGAAACTTGAAGAGTACAATTTGTTTATAGGGATTTGTGATCTGAAGGTGAGAAACTTTAAAGTTTACAATTTAAGGATGGTACAGTTGCTAACTCAGATATTTGTCAAGAAGTGTTGATCTTTTAATAATATAAACTTATTGCTTCGACACAATATATCGATAAAATTATCAATTGGTTTGTGACAAGGCCTGAAATGACGGGACACGCAGCTGCGGTTATTAAATTGTATTTTAAAGCAATGAATTAAATGCATTTCACTGAATGCTATTAAATGTCAAAGTCTTATAGTTATCTAAAATAATTTGTCTGACTTCACACGATCTTCTTGCAGGCCGAGAACCCAGATCAAGTGAGGAAAAGACGTCTGGACTTCCTGGATATTTTGTTGACCGCACGTGACGAGAACGGACAGGGAATGACCGATGAAGAGATAAGACAGGAAGTGGACACCTTCATGTTTGCAGGCAATTCACATTTATGTGGTGACATACTGAGCATGATGTAATTTATCGTATATATCTCAAACAGAAAACAAAATCATCTTCCAAATTATCGTATTTATCTCAAATGGAAACAAAATATTTCCTAAATTACTGCTGATACTTTAATCTTTTAAATAATTGTGAACGCAGATCCAGTGATGTGGCGTTTATATGTCTTTCATTGACAGTTTTAAAGGGCACATCAATAATCATATAGCTAGTCATATCTGTGGAATGCTGGCATATTTGCCGATGACGATTTGAAGCTAAAAAAATTAATTGAAACACACACACACCAACACACACACACACCACCACCACCACCACCCCTCCCCCACACACCCGAGTTTGGGATTTTTGGATTAACGACAAAACACCATTGATTGTAATGCAATACGATATTTAATGTTATATGAAAATAACAAATGAAGAATGATAGATACTTGCGTGCATGGGTCCAAATATTGGACTAATTAACATAATTAGCACGATCTTACTAATGCAACAAATACAAATGCAAACACATTGACATATACGGTACCAAGACAAAGAAAGAAAAAACGATTCGTCATATATCACAAAATGGAAATATGCTCTTCACAATAGCAAAACAAGTTATATTTCGACCAGAATAGAGGATTGATATTTTTACTCACAATAGTAAAACACTGAGTGTGACAAAACCACTGCAATAGCCCACGGCCAAAATATATGTCTGGAGCAATATATATGCTCCCTTAACTCTTTATTACCAATTCCACAAGCAAAGATTTTTCGTAGTCACATGGCCACCATTGATTCCTGGGTTAGACAATTAGCGCCACCACTTTGGTCTGCAACGCCTGATCACTCTCAACAAGACTAGTAACGATCAGCATAGATCTCTCCAATTATCTTTGGAGTATTCGAAGCACTCGATAAACGCACATCACAGCTCAGCACTGCACAAACAGCATACGCAACTGTACAAGTACACGCAGCTCAACACAACTGTATACACATCATACGAAGCACTACACAGCTTTACACACAGCATACACACAGCACAGCACTGCAGACACAGCATACGCAGCTCTACAAACAAATGACAATAATTAAACAATCTGTATGCATAATTATGCATTGATCTAAACTAATGACAATAATTAAGCAATCAATATACAAAATTATCACATAGTGTTTTCCTACAGTGCCTGCAGGTTCATATTTTTGATATTATACGTGTGAACATATCACTTTATTTGATTCTGATTGGTCCAGATGAGATCATGAAATTAGTGTGCATTAGTGTCTTTAATGATTGGCTGCGACCGTGGGAACATGTTTTTAACCCCACCTACTGGACTGTTTTGATCTGAATCAACATTTTTTGGCGGCCATTTTTTAACTCTACTCGCAAATGGAAATTGAGGAAAGATCATATCGGTTGTCACAATATGAATATGCTTTTCCCACAGGAGTTCATTATGTCATGTTTAACAATATCATCATAAGAAAAATGGCATAAAACTACAAGATAAGAACGACAATAACGAATAAAACTAAGAGATAGCGTGGTGGGTCCGTGGGGTGCGTATATTAGCAACATAGATATAGAATCCACTGAATATACAAGCGTGGTTTAAATGTTAAATTAACGAAGTAAACAAACTAACCTCTGTTCGGAGAATAATCTGGACATGAATGGGTCTCCTAACTGACAGATCTTTATCCAACCACATCATCTTTACGTAGCATATATGGGATGTCAATCCGATACAAAAATATATTTGTTGACGTCTTTTTGTAGTCTATTTTTCAAATCAAGCACTACAAATATCAGGTCACAAATGCATTGCGATAAATGTGGGACTTTTTATATCTGGTAATCCATTTCACATGAAAATCGCAACAATGTAACGTTTTTAAACACTTTTTAGGGTCAACGTATATTCTACTGTCGGCCTGCTGTACTATGACTGCTTACCGTAAAACAATGCGGCAGCATCACATCGCATTTATTATTCTCTTTTGAAAAATGATTTTGTGGTTACAAAATGTTATGTGGAAGCTATTTCTTTGATTTATAGTTTGTAAAAAAAGTACAATGTAATTTTACTAGTTCAACTTTGTTTGGGACTATATTTTATGCACACCAAATGAAAGGTACACCGTCTGTCAGAATGAACGAAATTATTCGTTCTTCTATCAATCTAAATAATTTCCACTGAAATAAAAACTATGTGATAAAAAGAATCTCAAATGGGTAAAAATTTAATATTAAATTTATGAAACTCGTTGAATAATGTCCAGCTTTTGCTCGCCCAAGGTTCGCAAAAGCTGGACATTATTCAACTTGTTTTATATTAATTCGTTACCCATTTGAGATTTTCTATTTATGTAATGATCTAAACAAATGACAATAATTAGACAATCAATATACAAAATTATGCAATGATCTAAACGAATGACAATAATTAGACAATCAATAAATAAAACTGTTCTGTACACTTTTGAATGAAAGTTTTAAAAATGAACTGAAAACATAGAAGATGTAGAGTAATTAGAATTTTACTGAAAGAAGGAAATAAATCAGTCCACTTTCTTTCATGCTGACTGATTTTCAATATATGGCAACTTGTACCACCTGAAAGGTTCCATTTATTATGTTTGTTATGGAGTTCTCCTTAACACAGTTCATCACATAATCAGTATAGCCTTAAATTTCTTTAATTTTCCCCAAAGCTATGGCATAGGTTGACAGCACCTTACACGGAACAGATTGATATTTTTACGCCAGGACGATAGTTTATCAAAACTACAGAAAAGAGATTAAGTCGGGGTTCAGTCTAAAGAAAAGAGACTAAGTCGGGGTTCAGTCTAAAGAAAAGAGACAAAGTCGGGGTTCAATCTAAATTTTACCGTGACTACAAACAATGACCGTATTAATGTGGGTCAGCCTGATAATGATTATCTCAGGTGTGAATTTGTCCTTAACACTACCATATGCGACCGATTAAAGTTGTTGTTATAGGGTTGATTGTCTCAGGTGTGAATTTGTCTCCAACACTACAATATGTGACCGATTAAAGTTGTTGTTATAGGGTTTAACGCCATTTTTCAGCACAAGATAGGCTATACATGGCGGAGAGTATTAATGGTGGAGGAAGAACCCTGGAAAACCCGGGGATGAACGACCCACCCACGAGAAGCTACTGGCAGGCTTTCTCACTTACCCACGTTAGCTGAGTCTCTCTGGACTCAAACTCACGCAGACAGAGGTGAGATGGCAGTGATCCCTAACGTCAGCGCTTTAGACCACTCGGCCAGTCGAGGCCCCTCCGATTTAAGTCCATTAAACTGAAACCGCCATATTCATGCGTTCTTCTTTTCTTAATGGTAAGCAATACTTTCGCAATAATTTGGAGGGAAATGTTTGCTACATAGATATGTTTTATAAACAAATTTAAAAAGCATCTGAGAAAAAAAAGATGACGAATACACTTATGATTTCGATATGTAGATGATTCTTAATTTAAATTTTATATAGCTTCAATAAAGCGGAGCGTTATGTTATGTTGTCCGTTTATGCATATGATTGCGCTTACGGTAAGGAAGTAGCCTATCAATATTGGGGTCAAGGTCACTGTGACTGAAACTGAAAGGAAAGAAAAATGGTTTCTACACAAATACTTCGTAATAAACAGGGGATGCTAATAAACAGGGGTGGCTAATAAACAGGGGATGATAGTAAACTCGGGCATTTAGATCTCATTTTTAGACAGATAATGCTAAGTTGCAACTTTACTCTTTAAGTTCAGGTTTGAAAGTTTATATATATATATATATATATATATATATATATATATATATATATATATATATATATATATATATATATATATATATATATACAGATTTCATTTAAATTAATGGTACAATTTGGTTATCGCTAATTGTAATGTAATGTGACTTTCAGAATGTGGACGATGACTTAAAAAACATAATTTTTAAAATATTTTTTTTACATCTGTTGAGTACAAAATTAAAGCTTTCTGCGGAAATAAAGTTATTCATATGGTAATAACGGAATTAAAAAACGAGGTTTGCCTTTTTAGTTCTAATATTTACAGACCAGAACAACTGATGAGGTCACCTGTTTTCCATCATTTGTTGATTGATTGATTGGTTTATATTTTTACGGCGCACCAGCACTATGTGGCTATTTAGAGTCAAACATTAGGTTATATCCTTTTACATTTAAAACTGGTAAAATAATTTTATCGACCAGCGATTGGGGTCTAAACAGTTAAAGGTAAAGCGATAAAAATGTAAACGATGGTAAAGTATTAAAAGTTTCCCGATCAACGGGGTGTGCAAAAGTATGGTAACGAAAACATATGATTGGCAATTAAAATCTATCGACTGCATAAATATAACACAAAACTGAACAAGGTGATAAAATAAAAGCTATAACTTATGATAGATATTTGCTTCCTTAAGGAAGTCCATCATTTGTCGTCTGGCTATCTCTAATTACAAGTTTGTCATCGCTACTCCTTCTAAATTACTTGAAGGATTGCCAAGAAACTTTGCACACACATTCATCTCCAGGTCTATTTGGTCTAAAATGAAAATAGAGCTATTCAAACATCGAATAGGGCATCCATAGCAGTCACCTTGAAAATCGCGTTATCTCTACTCGTTCTAAATTAAAATGGTGCCAATCTGAAATCCAGTATGGCTGACACAGCAGCCATCTTGATGATTTTGTTATTGCTACTCCTCATGAACGGAAAGATATAATTAGCTTGGGGTTTTCACCGGAAGACCTTTCATGTTGGTCTTAAATGAAAAAGTGTGCTGATCTGATATCATATAGAAAAATCTTATCACTAATCCTCCGAGATGGAATTCATACCAATATAAGGCTTTCACCAGAAGACTTCTTTCACCGTAACAGTTACTAGTAAATGGTAATGCTGTGGATCTGTCATTCATATCATGGCATCCATCTTGAAAATCTTGTTCTTATTACTCTTTCTAAATGGAAAATCACATCGACATGGTTTATTTATGAAATCATTTTGGACCTTGATGAAAAGGTGCTGATCTGAACTCAGATCCTGCTGCCATGACGAACATATAAAAATTTTGTAACTAATTGATTGGTTGGTCTCATCAACATAGGGATTTCACCTGAAGTCTTTCAGATTTGTCCTAAATAACAATGCTTGGTCACATCAACATAGGCATTTTCGCCTAAAGTCTTTCAACCGTATCAGATTTGTCCTAAATAACCAGGGTTGGTCACGTCAACATAGGGATTTTCACCTAAAGTCTTTCAACCGTATCAGATTTGTCCTAAATAAAAATGGTGCTTATGATGCAGCCAATATGGAGGTCACCATGACCAATTTGAAAATCGCATTCCTCAAGAATAGTAGAGCTGGTTTCAGCTGAAAGCAAGAAATAGTCTTATCTTGAATTCCAGGAATACCTTTTGAATACCTTTTTGGACTGGATAGTGTCCGTCCATTCGATGGACTCATTTTTTTATATTCATTCTCTCAATAATCAGGCACAAATGTAATCGGTGCTATTAAACATTACCTTCATGGCGAATGTATATAGTAACATTACCCTCATGGCCAATGTATATAGTAACATTACCTTCATGGCGAATGTATATAGTAACATTACCCTCATGGCCAATGTATATAGTAACATTACCTTCATGGCCAATGTATATAGTAACATTACCTTCATGGCGAATGTATATAGTAACATTACCCGCATGGCCAATATATATAGTAACATTACCCTCATGGCCAATGTATATAGTAACATTACCTTCATGGCGAATGTATATAGTAACATTACCCTCATGGCCAATATATATAGTAACATTACCCTCATGGCCAATGTATATAGTAACATTACCCTCATGGCCAATGTATACAGTAACATTACCTTCATGGCCAATGTATATAGTAACATTACCTTCATGGCGAATGTATATAGTAACATTACCCTCATGGCCAATGTATATAGTAACATTACCCTCATGGCCAATGTATATAGTAACATTACCCTCATGGCCAATGTATATAGTAACATTACCCTCATGGCCAATGTAAATAGTAACATTACCCTCATGGTCAATGTATATAGTAACATTACCCTCATGGTCAATGTATATAGTAACATTACCGTCATGGCCAATGTATATAGTAACATTACCCTCATGGCCAATGTATATAGTAACATTACCCTCATGGTCAATGTATATAGTAACATTACCCTCATGGCCAATGTATATAGTAACATTGCCCTCATGGCCAATGTATATAGTAACATTACCATCATGGCCAATGTATATAGTAACATTACCCTCATGGTCAATGTATATAGTAACATTACCCTCATGGTCAATGTATATAGTAACATTACCCTCATGGCCAATGTATATAGTAACATTACCCACATGGCCAATGTATATAGTAACATTACCTTCATGGCGAATGTATATAGTAACATCTTGTGGCTTAATTGATATTCATATCCAAAGTTGCAAGTCTATTATAAGCCTCAGATTTGAATATGTTTTCTTTCTACAGCACCTTGTTTTGATGATTCTTTAGGTTACAAGATTTTTTATCCTCTAATAAGCAGTTGTTATAAATAAATAAATAAATAAATAAATAAATAAATAAATAAATAAATAAATAAATAAATAAATAAATAAATGATAATGCATATAATAATACATGCAATAATGATATTTTATTATAATAACAATAATAATAATAATATATGTAATAATTATAATATTTAATAATAATAATAATAATAATAATAATAATAATAATAATAATAATAATAATAATAATAATGATGACTTTATTTAAAGCAGAGGTTCATTTGGTCAACTGACCAATCTTCTTCTTTTACAAGATAAGGTGTCTTTAGACAATAAATGCTGTTAGAAACTCGACAATTAATCTACTG
>JAEAOA010001366.1:1127500-1182500 GCA_016746295.1 Potamilus streckersoni
TATTTTTTCAGAAACTGCATAGGGAAGAACTTCGCTTTGAACGAACAGCGGGTGGTTCTAGCTCGCATTGTGCAGAGGTATGGGAATACATTTTTCAATGACAAATGAAACTTTGGATTTAAATGAATCATATCGTTAGCCTATTGTTTGGGGATAAATCTTTTTCTGATTTCTTATTGCACTGAGAAAGGGAGCGTATAGTATTTGTTTGTCCATTTATAACTTCTTCTCATAGTATCATTCCAGCTCTAGGGATGGGGCCACAACATCGATGATTATACATGTATTGGAAACACATTTCAATATGCTTAGTTTCTTTTTCATTACTAATATTGTCGTACCCCTTCACCTGATTTATGGCATGTTTGGTTTAAACTGCCATTATATATTCCTCCTTTCTAAGCGCTATTCCACTCCACTCTCTGGATACTGCCCCTGGGTGTGGCCACAGGACCAAAAATATGATGGTACACAGTTTGGTTGAAGTTGTTTCATTACTTGTGCTTTATGACTTTCATTCCTTTTTGGAATATCATGTCATCTGATTAATCTTATCAGAGTGATACTTATGTATCTTGATTCAGATCATGGATAGGTTTTCTCAATACCACTAATGTATTTTGATTTTGTCTCTGGATAAATTATCTCAGTACTATTCATGCCTTTTGATTCTGTACCTGGATGGAGTTTGTCAGTACCACTCATGCCTTTTGATTCTGTACCTGGGTGAGGTTTGTCAGTATCATTCATGCCTTTCAATTCTGTACCTGGATGGGGTTTGTCAATACCACTTGTGTCTTTTGATTCTGTACCTGGATGGGGTTTGTCAGTACCACTCATGCCTTTTTATTCTGTACCTGGATGGTGTTTGTCAATACCACTTATGCCTTTTGATTCTGTGCCTGGATGGGGTTTGTCAGTACCACTCATGCCTTTTGATTCTGTACCTCGATGTGGTTTTTTCAGTACCATTCATGCCTTTTGATTCTGACTCTGGATGACAACTCTCAAACCACCCATTCCGCTTGATTCTGTCCCCTCGATTTTCTTAGTACCATTCAGTACTGATGGGTTTTGTCAATACCACATCCCTTTTGATTTTGTGCCTGGATGAGGTTTGTAGGGACCACTCATGCCTTTTAATTATGTGCCTGTATGGGGTTTGTCAGTACCACATCCCCTTTAATTTTGTGCCTGGATGGGGTTTGTCAGTACCACATCCCTTTTAATTTTGTGCCTGGATGGGGTTTGTCAGTACCACTCTTGTCTTTTGATTGTCACCCTGAATAGGCCTCTCAGTACCACTTGCTTAGACCAACCATTACGAGTTTGCCGTAAGGTTTAGGAGATTTACCCTTACAAAATGGACTTACGGAATTAAAGCAAAAACTATAGAAAAATTATTGTTGCCAAAATAAATCCAGACAATTGGTTCATCCATGTTTTTATATTTGAATTTCATATTAGAATTAGTGGAATCAGTCAGGGAACCAGACTACCTTCACAGCTTTAAACTGCATATATTTTTTTTCATGCGAAGCATCTGCATGATCAAACTTGATTATAGAAATTTTAAGAATGGCGTCCAGCATGTAGTGCATGTTGAAGTCGAAACGGAAATTAAGCCTCTTAAAAACTGTTAATAATCAGTAAAGACGAATAAAAAGAAATATTCAGTTTCTTGTGAATAAAAGCTCGAAGAGACACAATTACATTTTCTGGACATCACGTGTCAATTCTAGCATGTTTTGTGGGGGGTGGGTGTGATTGTCATCATGTGAAATGGAAAAATAATCAAAGACTTGCGTCAAGTTGAGAAATAGCAACAAACTATTGAGCTGCATAGGGTATCGAATGTGTCTATGCTATCTATGATTATACAGTAGTCCCTCTCTTATATGGCCACCCTCTCTGCAGCGGACAGGTTGCCTTATTAGACGGGTGGCCTTTCCAGAGGCGGACTAAGCTTTTGTGAGAAGTATATGTAATGTACCTAGTAAGAAAGCTACAGACTTCAAAGCATTTAATACCTTCATTAAAGTCTGCATTTAAAAGTTACATTAATTATTAAAAGGATCTTCTTGGTTTAAGAATAGACTTATTTCAACTCAACATACATTAATAGTTCTTTATTTTTGACGTAAGCGTGTTGTGCGAGCGGGTTATAAGCATTGTTGTCATGCGCATTGCAAAACCATTCTTAAACGTCATTTAAGTATTGATACATGTATAATTTTGTTTTCATTTGCTCAGTTTTCCGGTTGCTGCTGAATACTCTCCTTATCGGACACGATGCTGTTTATTCGACTCTTTCAAACTTCAAATTATTTGATTCGACATAAAATATTTCGAGTCTTTCGAACATCAAATTATTTGATTCGACATAAAATATTTCGAGTCTTTCGAACATCAAATTATTTGATTCGACAAACTATTTCTTTCTCCTTACCCCGATGTCGTCGAGTAGAATAACCGACTTTCTTAAGTAATCTGTTTCCGTTTATGTGATGACATGTTCAAGTTTGATAATGATTTATTCCGGGGGTGCACACACTTTTTCGGCATGCGAGCTACTTATAAAAAGACCAAGCCAAAATGATCTACCTACCACAAAAAATGCAAAACATATAGGCTTACGTCTATATTTTTTAATGCTACGCGATCTACTCACACTACCTTCGCGATCGACCGGTCGATCGAAATCGACGTATTGTGCACCCCTGATTTATTCGGATGCTGCTAATTGTACAGTACTGTGATGTAATTATGCAGACGAAGCTTTTGTAGAGTGGACGGAATGCATTATTTATAAAGAAAGTGTTACGTGATTTTCAATTTTTTTCTGGTACGCTGTTTTTGTTCAAGGTTAATTTGTGCGTAATTATCCACACACTCTATTTTAGCCGATGCTGACAATGTTATGATCTTGACGATGACATCCAGTTGTAATTATCAAAGAGAAGAACTAGACAGCGGTGTGATGTCCAGAACTATCACAACATTGTTTAACCGATTTCTCTAAACGTTGGCTTTTATAGATAATGATATAATATTAATAATCTTAGTGTTGCATGAACTTTAGCCAACACATCTTTCAGTAATGAATACCAGACATCGGGCGACAGGTATAGACGGTTGAGATAATCTGATTACTTGCCTTACCATATGAATTAATTATTTGTTCTAGACACATTTGAAATAAAAAGTGGTCGCTTGTGTGGGGAACATTTGACAGTTTTGTACTAATATGCTGTCTGCTAGTCACATTAGAGGGGTGGCAATTATTGAAGGGTACTTGTGAAAACAAACGCGTCAGTGCCAGGGGTTTTGGACATAAGAAGAAAGTGGCCGCTGGTCAAGGTAGCCGTTCAAGAGGGTGACCACCGTAATAAGGACAACTGTTTTCGTTAAATGCTTTTCTTTTTCTCATATCCAATTCACTTCATATTTGGAATTGAACAGCACTCTGCCTTATGCAATATACCTCTCCACTGACCATAGTGTCAGTATGTAGGTATGCAATATACCACTCCAATGGATGGGACCATAGAGTCATTATGTAGGTATGCAATATACCACTCCAATGGGTGGGACCATAGTGTCAGTATGTAGGTATGCAATATACCACTCCAATGGGTGAGACCGTAGTGTCGGTATGTAGGACTCATGGAGGTCAAAGTTTTGATTTCATTTCTTTTTTGTACAATTCATTACAATTCAAGAATATCACCTTATGATCCCATATCACATTTTTATCCCAAAACTGTTTTGTCTCCTAGGTTACGTTTTGAGATGTGGCCATTGGCTCAAAAAGTAGGACACATATTTCTTGGGGGTTGGGATTGGTTTCTTATTTTATTAAATATTTGGAGATTTCACATGTTTCACTTATTCTTATCATAGTTTTGGATATTACATAATCCCATCCTTCCCTCTTTCCATCGGGTCACAGATGGCCGAGTGGTCTAAGGTCCTCCCCTCGGTCCTGGGTCTGAGTTTCGGATCAGCCAAAGTCGATATATGAGAAAGCTTAACAGTAGTTTCCCATGGGTTGGTTATTGTTCTCAGGATCTTCTCAGGTTTTTCCTCTCCAAAAATACTTGCTGCCATGTATAGCCAATCAAGTGCAGAAAAATGGGATTATATTCACAAAACCAAACCAAATCCTCTTTCCAAAAGTCACCATTGCCTCATGATTACGTCTTGGGTTGAGTTATGGGATGAAGAATTAGGACATTTCGTGACTAATTGTATTAAGAATAATTATACTATTATTTTTCAACAAGTGTCCATCCTATTTAACACACATTATTTTGGAATATAACATGGTTACATTTTTCCATATCACCTTGTACCAATTCTGCTTTAGTGCTCTAGGCCTCGGAATGGTGCAGATGGGTCAAAAAGTATAATAATTTGTTGATTTTTGGTTGTTCTTTTCTGTATCTCATTTATACACTGTATGGACTATGTAAAGACATCATACACTTCCCTTATTCCCATTGCATTCCTTCCCGTGGGATATGCCCTTGGGTCACATGGGGACTAAGGGTCATGGCCCTTGGGTCCCATGGGGTTTATAGGATTATGTCCTTGGATTTTGTGGGCATATCTAGTATTTGTGGGTATATCGAGTATGTCTGAAAGCAGAATTGTCATTTCTGCATGATTAGATTTTAAAGAAATTAAAGTCTGTATTATTCACTGATCAATAATTTACAGTTTGTTACTCTTCATTAATCAATAGTTTACAGTTAGTTACTATTCATTAATCAATAGTTTACAACTTGTTACTATTAATTATTAATCAATAGTTTACAGTTAGTTACTATTCATTAATCAATAGTTTATAGTTTGTTACTATTCATTAATCAATAGTTTACAGTTTGTTATTATTCGTTAATCAATAGTTTACAGTTTCTTACTTTTCATTAAAGCCGAATCATATTTATTTACTATTTAGCCTCATGTATTAGTCTATTTGCAATAAACTTGATGCTAGCATCTGCATCATACCACATAACCCATGCAGTGGTGATATCTGTATGATAACCCATGCAGTAGTGATATCTGTATGATAACCCATGCAGTGGTGATATCTGTATGATAACCCATGCAGTGGTGATATATGTATGATAACCCATGCAATCCTAGTATGCGTATCATTGCTCATGATCCACGCAGGATTAGTAACTATATCATAACACATGCAGAACTAATATGTTTATCCTAACCCATACAGTACTAGTATCTGTATCATAACCCATGCAGTACTAGTATCTGTATCATGACCCATACAGTACTAGTATTTGTAACATGACCCATAAGTACTAGTATCTGTATCACATCCCATGCAGTACTAGTATTTGTATCTTATCCCATGCAGTACTAGTATCAGTATAACGACCCATTCAGTACTAGTATCTGTATCATAACCCATACAGTACTAGTATCTGTATCATGACCCATAAGTACTAGTATCTGTATCACATCCCATGCAGTACTAGTATTTGTATCTTATCCCATGCAGTACTTGTATATATATCATGACCCATTCAGTACTAGTATCAGTATCATAATCAATGCAGTACTAGTATCTCTATTATGACCCATGACCCTTACAGCACTAGTATGTGTATCATTACTCATACCCATGCGATACTAGTATTAAGGTCATAACCCATAACCTATGTGATACTAGTAACCCATGAAAAGTTTCACTATAAGCTGTTTTAACTTTTCATATAATTTTAGGTTCAGAATAAAAGTCGACCCGACTCATGAAGTTCATCGTTTTCCGGATTTGATCATGAAGGCAAAAACGGGGATTAAATTATTTCTGGAGGAGCGCACCAAGTAGTCATGATTGACGAAGGCCTAATTGCCATCACGTTGCTTTTTATTCCAAGTAGTCATGATTGATGTAGGTCTGATTGCCATCACGTTGCTTTTTTTAATGAATTCTTAGTTTTACATATATAACTTGTATGTCAATTTCATGACTAATTATCTACCTGCTGAATATAAATAATTACTAGGTATTAGTCAGGAGTGTACCTGTGAAAGAAATATATTACTTACATGAAACAAGTAGTTGTTATGCCTTTTGTTTTTTGCTGATTATGTAAACATAAAAGAACTTTGGTTATTTTTTGATTAAAAAAAAGACAACATAAATCCATGATTTGTATTGGACCAGCAGAAATGCACACTTGAAACGCATGACAAGATTTCAGTTTACTGGCTCATCTTAAATAATACAGTATGCTTATGGTACAACATGCATATTTCTTTGTTCGTATTAAATAATGATTTTAGCTTATGGTACAACATGCATGTCGCTTTGGTCATATTATATAATACCAATGGCTTGTGATGCAACACTCAAATTTCTTTGATCACATTAAACAATATTATTTGCTTAAGACACAGACTAACCGTTAGGTATTGTGCAGTTTGGCCACAGCTGACCAGAATGAGACAAGTGCGTGAAGTGGGCATGTCCTAGAGGAAAATAAGGCATGTCGCTTGGAAAAACGGCATTTCCATTGAGAATTTAACACATACTGGACAAGGATGATCAGTCCATATTTAGTGAAATGAAGCTTAAAATGCCAAGAAAAACTCCCTACGTATTTGAAACGTTGACAGGTATGAAATAAGATGATGTCATGGCAATGTATATCATTGTCTAAATTATTTATTCTGACACATGAAAAGAAAAAGTGAAAAGAATAACAAATTTAAAAAAAGTACAGCATCGTATAAAAAGAAGCAAACTTACTATGATTGTGCGAGACTGAACGCCACACAAAACAGAAAATGCCTTCAGCTGTATTTATCCAATCTGCTGACATTATTCTTTAGTTCTATATGGCGGTTGCACATTCCGGCTTCGATCTTACTAATTTGAATTTCCTTGATTGCCTCCCTTAGGACTGAGTATAATGATAATTTGATCAGCATCTCAATGACTAAGACGTGGGAAGTGTATTTTTTGCTCTTGTTAGAACCAAGGAAGTTTGCTTCCTTTTATAAGACTGTAATTGAAGAGATATCATCTTGAAAATTTCTAATGTTAATAAGTCTGAGAGACAATTGTAGTACTCCAAAGTGAAAGAATTTAAATTTTGCCAGTAGTAACAAAAATTATGATAAAATATGAACTAAATTGGGATCTAACTAACCTTATGATAAAATATGAACTAAGTTTGGATAGAACAAAAATTTTCCAAATCTTGATATCACTAAAGGCTTTTTTTAAACATTCGACATGCAGTTATTCTCATCAGAGTCCAAAAGCGTTTTACGATTGTTACCTATATGTAATTTAGTTGCTTGTGTGTTCGTTGTAAATTCTATTTTATTGTATTTTCATTTCATTACATGTTATTGTGATGATAATTTTATTCGCTGTTTGACAATTTTTTCGGAAACTTAAGTTCAGTTCTTGTAAATAATCTTTATTGCTATGTTGTATTTTGGCTGACCTAGTTCGTGACCTTGATTCAAAATTGGTTAATACAGTATGAAAATCATTGGTCGTAATCAATGTCATATTTGGCTTGTATGTAGCTCTGTTGTGAAAACATTTTCATTTTTTTTTACTATTATTCAATCTTACGGTAAGATTCGTTAGGTAGAATCAAATTTGTCCATGGCGTACATGTCAAGCGCTTTATGGTCTTAATACGCCATTCAAATTAAGTGACCGCGTGACCCCCATCACGTGATCTAAAACTGCGTTTAAAACTAACACTTTTAGTGATTGACTTGATACATCTGGAGCTCAAAGGTATTTTGTGTTGTGACCAGTCGAGTTGAAATTTTTATTTAAAATAATTTATTTTTACTGGTAATATCTTTTGTTCATACAAATTCTTGGACAAAACATTTATTGGAAATTATTCGGAATTCTGAAGCCGGAATATTTTTCTTAATTCATAAGATTCAACAAGGAACTGCTGACACAACAGCACAAAACAGGATGTAGAGGTCATCGCCTTCCATCTTGGAACTTCGTTAGGATTGGAACTTGGATTCATTAATAACTTTTTAGCGATAGGACTTATGTTATCCATTCTAAGAATAATTTTTGGATTAGATTCACAAACCGTAAGCCCTCTTTCGCATTTTTACTTGGTTTTCTATGGAAATAAATTATTTTGCTAAATTTTACAAAGCTTGTTGGCTTTTTTATTCATCCGTATTCAGACATTGAGACTGTATTTTCCGTGCATTGTTCACAAATTATGTGACAATTAAAGACTGGTTCCTTATAGAAGTACATTTTATTCGTAGCCGATTTTTGTGGAGTAATATTGTCCGATCCAGCTTAATTCCACTGATTGAAAATGGAGATTAAACACTAACTGAAAATGGAGTTTAAAATGAAGAAAACCTACTTTGTTGATTTCAGGACGAGTTTGATGCAGGCTAAGATTCAAAACACTTCATTAAAGCTAAACAATACATTTTGTCATCCATATTATTTGCTGCACAGTTAAGACATTCAAAGAAAATGCATAAAAGATTATGGATGTTAGCGTTTTGTTGTTGTTCAAAACATTCAAAGCATTACAACAAAATTACAAAATTTACAACACCATACATATATTTAACCTATTTTGGAATAAAAATTTAGTTTAGGACTAGCCATCAGTTTGAAACTGCTGTACGAGTTATTTCTTTATATGACCATGTTTGCAGTCAGTCCATATGTGCTTTGACTCAGTGGACTCCATTTCATTTGAGACAGGAAATTATATCCGTCACACAAACATGTATATCTTAGTTTCTTGTACTAGCCAATGTGTGCAGGATACCTACATTCATGATTTGTTTCCTGTAGATTTAAGGCTAGAAGATACAAATAAAGCACCTCATGTAACACGCACACACACACACACACACGCGCGCGCACACACACACACACACACGCACTGACTCCAATAAAGAACACACATAGAGTCAGAAACACAATAAATAATGGATATAGAATAAATGTCGACATTTTGGAACAGAAGCATTCTGCGTACTAATGAAGAGATCTAAACAAAGGAAATAAAAATGACAAAACAAAAAGTACTCACGTGTCTAGAAAGCAACTAGTTTATGAGTTAGACAGATATGTTTGGCTACAATCAAACAGGACGGAACTACACCGCTTGGCGCGATCTCATTAGCTACATATTTTTACCTCTAACACATAAATGGAAGGGAAAGTAAGCTGTCAGATATGGTATATAAAATGATACGATTAAATGCTGGTTTTGATCTAGGTCAGCGGAGTATGACATATTATCAGTTTCCGTAAAGTCTGAGTTATATCAGAGATCTTGATTTTAACCAAATTAGGTCCAAAAAAAATTTACGATCTTAATGTTATATGGAGCTATTTTAAAACTTTCCTCTAAGATCAATACAAAACGGTATTATGTTTTAGAATCATTATTGGAAGGATTTTTTAAAATGCAAATTTATAAAATCAGCATCCACCTTAACGAATATTGCTGAAAATATCCGAAGGAAATAATACATACCTGTGTACATTTATGACGTCAAATCATACTTAATTTGTTACAACTGGTCGATGGTAAAAAAATTAAACATTATGGTATACAATTATAACAGATTTCTGAATAATGTGTTGGGTGACGAATACAGTTACCTCAACGAGTGTGAATTGTTCTAAATTTCTGGATAATGTATTGATTACAAATACAGTTACCTCTCTGAATGTCATTGAGAAATACATGTCAGAATATTGAACATTTGATGACAAATACAACTAAAATATAACAACTATATATTTTTGATATTTCCATAAAATTCTTGTGCAGTATTCTCTTTTTTTGATTGGCTGCGATTATGGGAAAACTTTCATTTCTTCGCCTTAAGGAACCTTTTCTTCTTACTTGGATATTTTGGTGGCCATTTTTCGAATCGACTGACCTAAAAGAATTGAAAAAAATGTCACGTTTTTTTTTAATATGGCAAATTAAACACTTCTAAGCTCGCTATGCGCTGAAACAAAAGACGTTAAACCGAAAACAACAGCTGCAACAATTAATATTATAGGAACTGGTCCTTATAAAGCGTTCACAAAGAGAGGGATGGGCCTAAATCCTGTCGGAATTTGCACTTTATACCAGACTGGTTTAAATATCTACTTCATGAAGAAAATAAACTCATCTCTATCATTAAAGGAATGTAGAAAACCGGTCTCTCGATTAACAGAACGATTATGCTTATGTACATATGTTATGCATTTCCATTCAGGTGTATTTCATCACGTGTTGTATCCCTTGTCGAATATGTACATATGTTTAACATGAATAATAGTTACCTATCACTACTGTAATTCCATTTCTCGTTTTTCTTCTATTTCTATTATACACTTCATTTAGTGAGTGTACAGTTTTCTCGTATGTTGCCATTAAATACAATATTTATTTGTCGCATAACCAACTTGACCATCACTTCATATTCAAAATAATGTTGGTTTTTAAAAAAAAAAAACGGAATAAAAAAGCAAAACATTATATGTAGCAGATAAGCTGAAGATATGTACATATGTACAACATAAATAATAGTTACCTATCACTACTGTAAACCATTAAACCTCCGTTACAACTTATAAAGGGGGCACAAGTTGCTGAGTAGTCTAAAGCGCTCACCGTTCCCGATCCCTGCCATCTCACCTCTCAGGCTCGGCTAATGTGAGTACGCGAGAAAGCCTGCCAGTAGCTTCTTGTGCGTTGGTGGTTCTTTCCGGGGTTTTCTAGGGTTCTTACTCCACCATAAATACTGGCCACCATGTATAGCCTATCTTGTGCGGAAAAATGGCATTAAACCCTACAACAACAACAACAATTTTGTTACATGTTATTACTCTTGCATGTTAACCTGAAATTTGTAAAGCTATGTTAAAAACCCATAAAACGCACGCACGCACTCACGCACATACACACACTTTTGTAATGTATCAATCTTCTTGTGCTTGCTATCATTATCTAAGTGCTTTGGGGCAGGAACCAGTTTTTATGTACAAATAAATTTAATGCCGCAATCGGCGACCTAGTATGAAACAATCATAAAAATTACAATACACAAGTGAGGTCAAAAAGGTCCATATTTTTGGATACCTATATTAAAATAACGCATAAGAATATTATCCACTTGACTAGAGAAGTTAATGGCAGTTCATAGCAGAAGAAATTTATGCAGACCAACCCCAAATGTATACCTGCAATTTTCATGTCCGAATGTCATTTTTGACACCATGTGATGCTCACAGTGCTAAACAGGCTGATACAAGTGCACTGTTATGGGAGGCTAGCTATTCTTCCTAAAGACTCTTATATAGTATGCTAGAGAGGATCCAAAGTCAGAACGGGTCATGGGGGTGATCTGAGATATTTATGTCACTCTGTATGACAGTTTTTCCTTCAGATTATTGTTTTTTCTTAGCATCAAGCTTGCGTCGAGTTCCTGTGAGCCGACTATTGGCGTTTCACTATCAAAATACTATAGAGTAACTATTGAAAGTGTACGTGCCTGACATCACTTACAAGAACAACACAAGCCCTAAACACCTAGTTCACAAATGTATCCATATCTTTAATTCATAAACAATAATAGCTGAAAAAGTCACACCATAGTCTTAAGTTAAGAAAATTGTCAGGGGCCAATTTACGAAACAGTACCCTTCTACCTAACACAGGTATCAACACCCAATTATTTTAAAAATATTATGAGTTGTCTCCCTTACTTTACAATCTCTATAACATTGACTTTGTGATACCTATAAATACTGTGACCGAGTCACACTTTTTGACCATTATGCGATGGGTTTGGGAGTGGCTCTTAAAGAATGGAGGTAAATGGATAAGAAAACTTGTGTAAAGCCAAAGGTGACATTGGAACATATTACACGTTTCGTCCACATGCGTTACGGTTTACAGGCCCTGAAAATCACACCTCTAGTCGGATTTACTGATCTAAATTTTCTGGTTCAGGTGGCACGGGATCAGGATAATGACCAGTCTGACAATGTGGAGAAACATTGCACCGGATATGTTTTGAAGATCGTAGGCTCGGAAAGTTTGGCTGACGTCGATTATTTAGGTATGTAAAACGGTCAGTGCTTATTGTTACTTGTACAGATCATGATTCACTTTTATAGCTGCACTTGAGATTCTAAAAAAACAACTGAAGACGTTATTTTTGGGGGTGAAACACCTCAAAGAAACGAAGAAGAGATACAACCATCTTCGTCGTTGTCATCATCAGCAAGAGAATTATACTTATGTTTTTGTATGTTTTAAGTCCGCATGTTTTATTCATGATCCATTAGCTGTGTTTAAAATAAGCCATGAAGAAAACGATTGCACGAGCAGGGTCGTTATTTCTACAAGATAATGGTGTTAGCAACGACAGTTAGGCTTTTTCTGAAGTGGATTATTTCAACTCTTATGTTTAATAAAAAGAGCTAAATTATGCTGTATTAATCTTTTAAATCTTAATTATGTTGCATTACATTTTCATATCTCAATTACATGTATACTGCATTACTTTATCACATCTTAATCGTGTTGTACTTTTCACATCTTAATTATTTTGTTTTATTTTCTACACCCTTTTTAATGCAGAAGCCCAAGGTCAGTTAATTATGCATCTAAAGAAATCTGGAATCCCGACCCCTGGGGTTATTCTCAACCTGGAAAAACAGCTATTTTGTGTAGAAGATCTACCTACAGAAGATGGATTGTCTCGTACGTAAAATTTATTTGTTTGTTCCTTTTTTTTTCTTCATTTTGACCAGAGGTATCGCTCTTTTTGCTTTCGCACAGTGCATAAATACAGAACTACCATGGTGTCATTATCATTATCATCTTTGACGTCTTCGTTGTCGTCATCATCAAGCTCAGTACGTAATTTTGGTTACATAACAGTCCTGTTAAATGAAATTTCGACATACACATTTTTTTCATAAAAATCTGAATATTTTGTTTCCTTGTAAATTTAACTTTGATGATTTGATGAAACTTAGTTGGGTGTCAAGGGTCAGAGGACTAATAAAACAGCTGGCGGAAATAGGAATCACCATTTATTTAGTTGGATGTGAGCCTGACATCACACCTATTAAGGATTTCTTTGTGGCCATTGCCTACATAGCATACGGTCAGTGTGTACCCCTTACGAAAGGCAAATCTGCTAACTCGGGTTATAATTGGGGATGCGCCAGAAGAGTTGCCCCTGGAACAATGGATGGCGGAAGTGGACGAGGAAGTACAGCAAGAAGTGGCGGCTGGAAGGGAAATTGATGAAGTGGAAATTCACGAGTTGGTATTCTCTAAACCATACAAGGCAGGGTGAACTCTCCTTAGCAAACAAAGTTTATCATTTTTGTATGACTTCACCAGCAAGAAGAAAACAGTATTATGTAATTATTTTGATTGATGTAATTAAAAAATATTATGTAATTATTTTGATGTAATTTTGAAGCGCACTTTATATCAAGAGTGACGTAAAGATACTTTGAGACGATTAATTTTTTAAATAGTTGGTATAAATTTTGCATAAATAGATACTAATGTTTTTATCTCAGTGTAAGCATGAAATCCATATTTTTTAATTGTTTTCAATAATGTACTAATTTTTGTGTTTGAGACTTCACTATAGTACAAAATAATGACACGTGCTTACTTAGTATGAGTCACGTGCATACATTAGTGACACGTTATTGCTTTGTATGATTCACTTGTTTTTTATTGAGCGGTTTTTATTCAGCAAAACTACATAAGCAAGCTCATTATATGAGTTTATCGTCGCACTCTTCCATAGCATAAGATTGCAAATTAAACACTCATTTTCTGTCTCAGCTTATGTGTGCCTGTTCATAGTAGACACGCGCCATCACGGCCTCCAGGCAGTCTCAGATTTAAAACGTGATACAATATATCCCATATAGAACTTTGCACTTGCTCTGTATTTTCTGTTTGATATATAAAATCCAAAAACTTTTATCACTTGCATTGGACGCTAAGAGGTTGTCTTCCGATGGTGAATGAGGCAGATAATTAAATGATAATAATAATGCATGACATATTGATGACAAATTCTCTCTCTCTCTCTCTCTCTCTCTCTCTCTCTCTCTCTCTCTCTCTCTCTCTCTCTCTCTCTCTCTCTCTCTCTCTCTCTCTCTCTCTCTCTCTCTCTCTCTCATACATGCATACTTACATTATTAGTTTTATGTCTCACTTTGAGAACACGCGCTGGTACTTGTGGCATCGATATTAGAAGTCAATTTACACTGATTTTTAATTTTGCATGTTTGATTTAATAGATTACAGTCACAGTTCAACGACGTATGATCTATTCACAATGTTATTGCACAATTCATCACAGTGAAGATAATGGTTGACACCTTTACCTATGGAACACCAACTCTACGCATATTAACCTTTGTTAATGCATGTTCTCTTATTGCCTATGTATGAATATTAAACTCTGTTAATGACCGTTCTCCCATTTGCTAAAAATAGAATGGAAGAAAAAAAAAGAATCTAGGAAACAGAATTAATATAATATGAGAAACTGGCATTCTTATACAATCATTTTGGCGTAAGAAGTCATATTTTGTTGAGTTTAAAATTAGCAGATTATAATATTCCTTGTTCAGAACTTAAGTACGATACACGATAATTCAATGACCCGTATTATTGTATGGAGTAACATAAAATTTTCAGTAGAAATGAACTAAAACAATGCCATTTGGTTGTTATTAGTTTAAACTTCATTTTCAACTACATATATTATTCATAATTTACAGATGGCAATACAAAGTATTTGCTGCTGCATAAAGAAACATATTGTAGTGTTTTGTTTGTATGCATAGTTTATAATTTAAATTAGTGGAGTAACTGCTGTCTCCGCACACAAGAGGTGACGTCACCGCGCGGTATAAATTAGTACCTTTACATTTATTTATTTAATTTTGTGTTTTTTTATGCCACAGAAAAAATCATTTTGAGATTGATGGAATACATTCCGGGTTCTACCTTCTTAGATGCAGGAAATCCGCTTCATCTGCTCCCGGAAATAGGAAAGCTTACGGGAAAGGTGGACAACTCTCTCAGGGTATGTGTGAAAAGATTGCAAAGTATGGTATAGTAATGTTTGACTGGTCATTTAAAAAATGCCCTCCCCAGCAACACTTTGTCATTTTTTGCATTCTAGAAAAAAGAGTTCACTTTCCTAACATGAATTAAAAAGTTTATTTGACTAAATTTTTAATGGAAATAAAGCGTTAGGAATTTATAGATGCAGCTTCGTAAGGACAAGACAAATTTCTTCACGTGGTGTCAGTTTTTCTACTATGGTGTTAGATTCTCAACAGAGATGCCTTTTTCACGTTTCTGTGAATAAAGTTAGTTATTAAATAAGATTATACCAAGAGAATGATGTAACTCTATTTTAATGTTTTCGTACTCATGCGTGCTATAGGTTGCCGACCCATGTTAGAGATATTCCAGTGACTAGTTCGATGTGACCGTTGTTTGTTTTATAAAAATAAAAGGTTATTGCATGCTGTTATATTTGATTGCTTAGATAAAATCTGGAACATAAATATAAGTGTATCAATAGATTCAAACAATCGTTTAAATTCTGAAAGCAAATATCGTTGTGTCCGTATAATGCATATAGTTTTCTAAATTAGAAATTAAAAGTCTTGGGAAAAAAACCCACAAGATTGTTTATCAACATCACCTAGAAATGACACAAAGACTGTTAACAAAAGAGACAGAGGAAGCATTTTTGTGTAAACTATTTTGTTTTTTCTTCATAAATTTCGATTGTTTATTGCAAAATTACCGTTTGAAGACCGTACCATCTTTCTTTACTTTAGTCATTGGTTCAATGACATGTAAGTTACTTCCACGCAGATATTATCAACAATTCAGACAATATAATTGAATGTCAATAAATTTTCATGAAAAAATGCATTTTGTACTGAGAAATATTTTAATAACGTCCACTCTTAACAGAATTTTTATCATCCGGCATTGGACATAGTATACGATTGGCAGTTGACCAGCGTAACGTCACTTCTTTCACTGCTGACCATCCTATCTGCTGACCAACAGGAACTAGGAAGGGCAGTGATACAAGCATATGAAGACAGGATCTCACCGATACTGGACACTCTACAAAGAGGTAATTTTGCAATATTGTAATGTTTTTGAAAACAAGTGACAATTTTAGCTAGTCTCTACAAAGTAGAGAAGAGTTACTTCCCATCATAAATACATAACTTTTATTGTAAAGATAACTTTTGATGTACCTACAGTCAGCTCTGCAAAATGCACTTTTAATTCCCGTATAAAAGAAGTGCTTCTCGACTCCGCAAGGACAGATCCAGAAGTAGGCAAGCGGTCTAGAAAATGGTAAAGCCCCGAAATCTCGTGCATCTGAAACGCTTCCTGGGCATAATTTTAACTATGAAATTGACAACAGAACTTAGTTATTTTCTCAACTTCGTCTAGTAAATATCCCGCTTGTTACGAGCTTATTTTTGGGGAGGGGAAATTGCGGTTCCAGCTGTTCCTGGACTTTACGTGTAATATATACTTTAATAACTAAGATTATAGTAATTAGCAGGTGAAGTTAGTTAAAATGATCGACAGGTGAACTTAGATAAGGAAAGGATTCCAACGAACCACATTATTTCGGGAAACAAGAGCATATTCCAATGACATTTATTTCTCTTTTTTGTAAATCTCGTGGATTGCTCAGCCCTATTTTGTACGTGTGGGAAAAGGAGGGGTGGGGTAATGCAACTTAGTTTATGAAATGTAAACATAAGTGATAGTTCTTCTTACGTTAAAGATCCCTTTTGTGAGGAAAATATTTGCTACCAAATATACAGGCCTAGTGGCGAGTTGTCTTTACATAGAGACAAAGATATAATGACATAATTAGGCAACATTTACATAATTAGGCAACATTGACGGAATTAGGCAACATTGACTCTCATTCCACGATTGAATAGCAGGAGCACAGAGTATTGAATACACCCTTGATCGTCTCGAAGTCTGACGTGAGGTTTTACCGCTGTAAGAATTGTGTATATTGTATCTAAAAGTTATGTCGCATAAACCTATATATTATTACCCAATGCACTTGCTATGCTGAACTATTTATCAAAGACTTCTAAAACAGATAGGGGTCCCGGGAGCCAAAGGGATCTAATGAGCTCGCCTTTATAGATCACATCTCATCTCTGTTGGCGCGAGTTCAAATCTCGACTTGGCCAAGGTGGGTATATGAGAACGCTTTTCAGTGGCGTTCCGTGGGTCCATGGTTCTAGTCAGTATTCCTGGGTTCCTCTTCTACCAAAATATCAAAATATATTGGTTGCTTTTTATCACTCTGTAATATATTTTAAAAATTACTTTTAGCCCTGTAAAACCAAACCAAACCAAACCTGAGTTTTAATATAATGATGTTTTGCATCGTTAGATTATAGATGTAAAATTACGTCAATATGAAAATTTTCAAATTTTTAATTATCAGTGTCATGTGTGTGTATGTGTGTGAGTGCGTGCGTACGCCTGTGTGTGTGTGTGTGTGTGTGTGTGTGTGTGTGTGTGTGTGTGTGTGTGTGTGTGTGTGTGTGTGATTTTAACAACATTAGTACAGTTTTTGTTTTTTATGCTTTCAGGTACGTGCCATGGCGATATCAACAACTGTAACGTAATTGTGAAAGGAGCTTCAGCTGATGATTCCAAACAGATCGCAGGGGAAGGAAATAACACTGACCTGAAGATCGCTGCCGTTATTGATTTTGGAGACAGTTGTGTAGGATATTACGTGTACGAAATCGCAACGGCTGTGGCAGATTTGATGACGTCATGCAAAGGACAGTATGACCCGCTAGATGTGGCAAGCCTGGTTATACATGGTTATTTATCAGAATTTCAATTACATGAACAAGAATTGAGAATTTTAAAACTTGTTATATGTGTCAGATTACTCCAGACATATGTGCTGAGCACTGATATGTCGACAAGAGACCCTGACAACAAGTATATAACATTAGAGATTGAGGATGCCATGGAAACCTTGAAGTTTCTATGGAAACTACCTGACGAAACATTTCAACGCTTAGTTTTTGTAGATTGTGATAATCCATACGTAAATTTTCAGTCCAGAAAGTCAAAATGAGATAAGTTATATATAATGTATTAAAATCTTGCGTTATAAAGGATATATTTATGTATATGGTCCAAATAACATGCAGCCTGGAGGTTGTATTTTTGTACTTCAAAATGGATTATACATATATATATATATATATATATATATATATATATATATATATATATATATATATATATATATATATATATATATATATATATATATATATATATATATAATGTGTGTACTTCAAAATGGAATATAATTGGTATAAGCGCAGGAGGATATTTTGTTTTTGTATAAGCAGTTCTGCAACGGAATTATTGCTTAGAAGATTAAAGGACTCAGAGTACTAATGTTGTTCCCATAGTAACCCTATACAAACAATATAAAAAAAATTCAATGCCTTTAAATTTATAATTGGTATAAGCGCAGGAGGATATTTTGTTTTTGTATAAGCAGTTCTGCAACGGAATTATTGCTTAGAAGATTAAAGGACTCAGAGTACTAATGTTGTTCCCATAGTAACCCTATACAAACAATATAAAAAAAATTCAATCCCTTTAAATTTCTGAATGCTTTTTCAATATCCTCAAAATTCAATTTGTCTGAGCCATATACTTATTTAACAAGCAGAGGAGAACCCAAAAAAATAATTTATTCCTTTAATCAAAAATCGAAAAATATACCAGTATTTTTGCGATTTTAAAGAAGTTAAAGTTAAAGTTTCAAAAGTTTCAATCTTGTTTGTAACTTTTTCCTTTGCTTTCTTGTTAACATTATTCACTTTAGTTTTAATATATTCTGAATATATATATATATATATATATATATATATATATATATATATATATATATATATATATATATATATATATATATACACACTGTGACGAAGTATATGGTTAGGGTGAGGTGCCACCAACATTTTATTTAAACTATTATAGATGTCCTATCCAGGCTCTGTTTTATTGAAAGTTAAATATAGTGAAAGATAGATACAAAGCTCCGATTACCCAGTCAGTAAAGCCGACGACTAAATGGTTAAATATACAAAAAGGTGAGTAACAATTTAATAGCAATTCAATAATCAAATGACTCAAATTTCCAATTACACTTCTTCTGCTCGATCCTTTAATAAGCATAGTGCATCACTTGATTAGCAGTGAGATTGATTTACACCTGTTCTTGTATTTCTACTCATCTTTTATACTTTCTCTTTCCTATCTCTTCCCAGTTCCTTTTCTTCTTCCCTGGCTTTTCTCCAAATTCCTTCTTCTTCTCATCGACTTTCTCTAGACTCCTTCTCCTTCTCCTACACTTTCTCTACCTCGACTACTCTTCTGTCGACTTCGACTGTCTCAGCTACAGACTCAATTCCGTCTCCAACTCTTGAAGACTTGTGACCCAATTGAACCCGAAGTTTTCTGTCCCGTAAAACGCTTCCAGTGAAATCACAAGGACGGTAAATCTTTTTTCTTAGCGCTATCATCTCACAATACACACAGCCTATCATCAGATAATAGCTACTAAATTGCTTCAGTTACGCATTTGTTCAAACATCCATACGTTCGTGCACGATAAAACAACGTTATAATACAGCAAATTATCAATTGCTTCTTATACATACATCAATAAATTCCGTCATATCAGTTTGTATTTCTAATCCCGTTATGCTAAACAATAATCAGACGCATTTCTTTATCTTACAACTCATACAAGGTTCTCAAATATTCAAATACCCATGCTCTGATATATGCATACATCCAAAGAAAATGCAGTAGTTTCAGTGGACATCTATTATTCATAGTGGACACTTATACTCTTTCCCTGCATCAACATGCACCATATAGAGTGGACAACCTGTAATCCACGATGTTTGTGATTAATTCTCCTCGCTCTAAGGCCATGTTTGCTAATGGTATGACCTTGCATTCATTTTTGAATCATTCATCATTTCTTGTCCATCATCTCTCATCATTTGCATTCTTAAATGTTCTTAATTTTCTTAATAAAAAGGGAATTGGACCAATTGCAACTAAATTCAGTAATTAATAGTTTTAAGATTGTACAAATGATGCCTATCATACTTGTATATAACTATCATTGCTAATAATGAAAAACCATACACCTTTTTAATGATTTCTCAAAATCCATTCAGCAGAGTTGCTGTTTGAGCTGCACAATCATACAGTCTCTCCATCATTTGCACATATGTACTCTGTGATTATTGTCAGTATGAGTTAAGGTGATATTGTCATGTTTTTAGGCCAGGAAGTTTGTTTCATTAGAAACTTCTATAAATACCTTGAATATTTGAAGAAAAATTGTAATATATAATATTGCTTTCAATTATTTCTTTTAGAATTTTCTGAGAAACAGGAAAATATGAAAAGAGATATAAAGCACCTTCAAGTAAGTGATTATGATTCTCAATCTTTATTGTATTTTGATATCTATCAAGATTAGGATGATTGATTGATTGATTGATTGATTGATTGATTGATTGATTGATTGATTGATTGATAATCCTTTGTAGCAAAATCTGCATACACAGTCATGCTTATCAATTTTCTCCATTACATATTTATGGTCATTTTTAAAATTCATGTTCACAAGATATAATATCAGTTAAAGTGAATATAAGAGACTCTGGTTTGGAGAATGGTCTGTTACAACCTGGTATACAGCTCTTGATAATGGTCTGTTACAACCTGGTACACAGCCCTTGATAATGGTCTGTTATAACCTGGTACACAGCCCTGTTAATGGTCTGTTACAACCTGGTACACAGACCTTGATAATGGTCTGTTACAACCTGGTACACAGCCCTTGATAATGGTCTGTTACAATCTGGTACACAGCCCTTGATAATGGTCTGTTACAACCTGGTACATAGCCCTTGATATCCCCAGATATATTTAGTGGGTTGTAAGCATTTATGAGGGGTGGGGAAAAAACAGGAGCCAGTGTAGTTTTTTGAGATTTGGTATGATTTTTGTTTATTCCTGGAAAGTGCATATGTAATGATTTGGTTTGGCGTAGGATGGAATTGATATTTGATGTAAATCTGTTGTAGACAGGGGTGAATTTATATGCAGTGTAATTTGCAGTACTGTTCTACTCCCCAGTATATATGCTTTGTATGATACAATATTTGTCTTTAGTTTACCTTTACCTAATAAATCCTGTCACTTTTCAGTCCTGTTTTGATTGTTCTTATTGAATTTTAATACATAATCAGAAAATGTTCACTACAGTTGTGATACCATAGTTTTTACCATATTTGATGCATACAAATTCTTTTATTGGTGATGAATGCTTCCACCAATTATTTTGTATGTTATATTCAAAATTGAAAAGATAGCAAATGTTGTTAATGAAGTATCCCAAATATTATGGGATAGCATTCTCAATATACCAGTTGCATACTATTAAAAGTATAAAAACATTAATATTTGCCTTTGTGAATAATAACATCAGCATCTTCACTCCAGTTTTATTGAATGATAGCTTTTACACTCTTTCTTGCTGAAGTATTTATTTTAATTTCAGGACAGTTAGTAATGAGCAGGCAGTGGGAATCTCTGAGTAAGTGTAATTTTTCCGTAACTTAACAACTGTGAACTCAGTTTCAATCTAATTGTAACTTTTTTTTATTCTTGTGTGATCTTCAAGATATTAAAGGGTAAGTGCTGTTGTGACAGTTTATCATGATGACCGTTGGTCATTAAAGTCATATCATCATACTGTTTAATTAAAATATTTCATAACTGACCATAAACAATTAAAAATTTTTCCTTTAGGAAATTTTGTTTCTAAACATTTAGTTCTTCATGTTTTCTTATTGTTCTACCAATCATGAGATACATGATGATACTGGTTGTCTTGAATTATTACTTGTCATTTATCAGTTTAGTTAGATAATTTGGCATAACAGCATCAGATCATGGATTTCACTCTGTACAAGCCCCTTCATACTCTCTTCCCCATCTCGAGTTACACACCCAAGCCTCACACACGTGTTATGCATGCACAAAGCTTCATGAAAATAGTTTTACTTTTGATTTTAGCAATATCATTACTATCCCATGCCTGCCACCAAAACATTCAACCAAATGAATGTACTGTCATGATTTGGCTATGAAGAATTCAACCAAATTAATGTACTGTCATGCTGTGGTTATGGAGCATTCAACCAAATTAATGCACTGTCATGCTTTGGCTATGAAGCATTCAACCAAATGAATGTACTGTCATGATTTGGCTATGAAGAATTCAACCAAATAAATGTACTGTCATGCTTGGATTATGAAACACTCCACCAAATTAATGCACTGTCATGCTGTGGTTATGAAGCATTCAACCAAATTAATGTACTGTCATGCTGTGGTTATGGAGCATTCAACCAAATTAATGCACTGTCATGCTGTGGTTATGAAGCATTCAACCAAATTAATGTACTGTCATGCTTTGGCTATGAAGATTTCAACCAAAGGCATGCACTGTCAAGCTGTGACTATTCAGCATTCAACCAAATTAATTCACTGTCCTGCGTTGGCTATGAAGCATCCAACCAAATTAATGCTGTGGCTATGAAGAGTATACCTACTGATTAGATGACATTTTACAATTTTCCTTTTTAGCTTGGATAATCTGTCCTTGCATGTTCACTGAATTGCTTTGCTGAGTATGAAGTTTGTCCTCTTGCACTAGTATAGAAAATTTTCACAAAGAAGTCAGACTATAAGGGATTAATGTAAACACCACTAAGACACATACATACATACATACATACATACATACATACATACATACATACATACATACATACATACATACATACATACATACATACATACATACATACATACATACATACATACATACAGGGGCCCCAAGTGGCCGCGTGGTCTAAAGCGCTGAGCGAATGTGGATATGTGAGAAAGCTTGCCAGTAGCTTCTCGTGGGTCGGTGGTTCTTTCCGGTGATTTCCCGGTTTCTTCCTCCACCATTAATACTGGCCGCCATGAATAGCCTATCGTGTGCTGAAAAATGGTGTTAAGCCCAAAAACAACAACATACATACATACATACATACATACATACATACATACATACATACATACATACATACATACATACATACATACATACATACTTATGTATGTACATACATACATACATACATACATACATACATACATACATACATACATACATACATACATACATACATACATACATACATACATACATACATACATACTTATGTATGTACATACATACATACATAAATACATGCATGCATGCATACATACATACATACATAGATACATACATACATACATACATACATACATACATACATACATACATACATACATACATACATACATACATACATACATACATACATACATACATACATACATACATACATACATACATACTTATGTATGTACATACATACATACATAAATACATGCATGCATGCATACATACATACATACATAGATACATACATACATACATACATACATACATACATACATACATACATACATACATACATACATACATACATACATACATACATACATACATACATACATACATACATAACGTATATATATATTTTCAGGTAGAAAAGTAGAAAAAGTCAAACGGTAGTAATGGATGAAATGTGGAAGCGAATTGGTATGATTTATTACATTTTCTTAAAAGTCATTATTTCTCTAAGAAATAATGATTTTAAAACGTGCATATTTTTGAAAATATAAGTCATTGAGAATGGAAATAAATACTTGTTTTCAATTTTACAGTTTAATATAACCCTCAAGAAAGCAAGTCTTTATATTATTATTATATTATATTATTAAATTATATTGAAAATTGCAACATTTAGATCATTGTATTTAGCTATTATCTCAAATCAATCATGAAAATTAAATAACTAATCTATTGGCTAATCCCTGTTTACCAAGCACTATGTACCATGCCATTGTATTGCGCGTCTGTGTAATAGATGGAGATCTGCCATTTTATCATCATGTGACACATGACTTCAAAAGATGTAAAATATATACCTTTTTCTCTCCATGTTTTTTAATGTGACTTAAGAAAATGTTGATTTTACACTGTCAATAATTTTACAATGGGATTGTTTGGAACAGTAGTGCTGCTGATGACGATAATGAGGGACTAGGATAAATCATATATGTTGTGTAGTGGCAAACACTTGATCAAAATACAAATAGGAATAGTAACTATTTATCCATACAAGATTTAATTTGATGGGGAATAAACATTTGTCATAGCAGATGAGTCTTAACTTCATTTCTTGACAAATGTTCATAGGCACATAGATATGTGCAGCAGGTCATCTGTTCAGATGGCAACTATGTTGTTTTTATACACTCAAATGTCAGTTGCAGAACCCAAATTCTTTATCATACTGTACTGGACTGGTCATAGATGTGTGAAAAGACAAAAAAAGACAAAATGGAAAAATATTTATACAGTTAGGAAAATATTTATAGATTTGAGAACTTTTGGATTGTTCATCAGTCATTCTGCTATAACAATTGCCTTAGCCAGAAACTCTGTTCCATGGTTGTTAATGCTTGTGTTTAATTATAATCTTGAAAACAGTTGTTGAATACTTATTTTCCATGTTGAGCCATTTTTCCTTATGAATCATGGCACTAATAGATGAAGGCTATGTAGTATTAAATTGCTCTCTTATTGATTTGAGTGAATTCAAGCAAATATCAAAAATTGTTGCTTCTGGATTGCTTGATTTTTTTTTTTATAAATGGCTGCTAGTGAAACAAAGAAGTCCTAAATAATAATATTGAAAAGTTTGAGTCTGGTTTTGCCTTATCTGACTAAGTCGAAATGAAGCCGTTATACATCTCTTCTTCTGTTGAGTTTTGTGGATCATCTGCTGTGCATTGGCAGTTGATGTTTTAAACATTTACCTCATAACCATAATAGCTATCTGAATTTTACAAATGACGCGAATCTGACTTAAAAAAAAAAAAACACATAGAGAATCCGTGTGATAATTTCTAAAATGTTACTACATAGGATTTGACCAAATCTGACAGTAAGCACTCTAGCTTTTAGTTCTTTCCAATTGGTATCAATGATGTCAACATTTATTCGCCATCACATATGGTAACACTTACAAATTAAATGATAAAAGCTTAGAACAAATTTTTCATGAAGTTGAATTACATTATATTGAAACAAAAGAACCCTGACATAAAAAACTTCTATTTTTGCACATATAACACAGATCCAGTTTGGAAAAAATCCCATTGGAACAAATCCTTGTGAAAACCCATGGAGCATAATTGGACTGGATTTAAGAACTAACTGACCTAACTGATATGCGGCCAACCATGACTGCTTTTGCTAAAGTGTAATAACACTTAATAATCTTCTTAAATCCTTAGGAGTAAATTTTAGAAATATGTGGCACTAAACGTTTATACTAATTCAATATGAAATACAGTTACCTTACTAACAGTAAAAATTGTCAAAACAACTCTTTCCAAAATCTGGTCAGAAGAATTTAAAAATGTTTCAGAAGAACTCATTCACTCATTTCAATATTATTACTAGAAATGAAGCTGATCTTGCAGGTCATTGTGACTAACAATAAAAATGACCTTTCTAACAGCTTCCTCTGAATAAAAACAACTTAATCAAATGAAAAATCCTATAATAAAGGTATCCCAAGTTAATCAGTATAAAGATATCCCCACTTTAACAATTAAAAAAATTATTAAACAGTGTGTTCTAAACAAGAGCTCAGCGCAATTTGACCAAATTCTAGATCAAGAAGTCTGGTACATGTACCAAGAAATTGCAAGGTTATACAAGTAATGGTGATACACCATAAAATGTGGTTAATGTTTTTAAGATTAGAAACAATTACGTATATGGAAAAACGTCTAGACAATTATGTGAAATTTGGGGGAAAAAAAATGTGTTATAAAGGCCCTTCAGTGTTGGATAAAGTATTCTTATGTGCTGTAGAATATGAATGACAAATAAGAAACTTTGAAACCAGGAATACATACATTCAGGTCTTTGACAGATTGAAAGAAAACAGGCATATACATAAAATAGGCTGGCATACAGGTATACAAACAGATTTAAAGATTGACAAATACTTGTATGTATGTTTAAGTAGCTAGACTGATTGATGGATGGTTAAATAGTAGAATGATTGGATTATTGAGTGACATTTATGCAGCTTGTGTTCTGTTTCAGATCACAGCAAAGAAGTGTTGGATAAACATGAAAATCATGCTGGTGAGTTTATTGTTGAAAACCATCAATAGAGAAATGGAAAGAAGATCCATGACCAGTATGGAAAGATATTTATTACTGGCAAACCCCGGGCAAGGTAAAACTTACTTGGCATATCAGCTGCTAGTAAAATTCCTTGAGGATAATAAAAATGTAAGCCCCTTAATAATATCTTCTGTTGATGAATGGATGCTGTCATCCAAAGAGCCTGGTATAGTTGTTGATGGCATGTGTGGAAAGTATGGCTTGCTCCAAGGTTAATTAAAGAGCTGGAATGAAAATGCAAGATTCATAACAGCACAAAAGAAATCACACTGTGATATTTACCATGAGGACTCACATATATGAGGCTTACAACTCATATCTGATATTTCTGATCACCAGTCTTTTAGAAGCATGACTCTCAACTTGGAAATGACAGTATGAACTTAACTGAAGCAGATAAGATCAACTTTGCAAATAGGTATCTTAAAAAATTTGGCTTAACTGAAGGTGAAGTTCTCCATTTATGCAGAATAAATGAAGCATCAGTTGGATTTCCACTTATATGTAGGGTATCACAGTCAGCAGAAGACAAAACGAAGTTGTTTGACTTGTTTATTAGAACCTTGGAGATTATATTGGGAGAACTAGAATGCCTTCTTAAGGATGAAAGCATTTCATATGGTTCCTGGTTTTAGCAATGCTTGCAGGCGGAACACTGACATTAGAATCGATAAATGAGTATTCAGCAACCAGTGACAGGAAAATAGTTGAATTTTGATTCTAAAAATGCGGGTGATAGTGTGAAGCATGCTGATATACAGCAAGCAGAAAACACACTTTGTGGAACATACCTTTTTTTATTCTTTCATCCATGATGTAGTTGAGGAGGCTGTGTTTCTTTCTTATGGGAAGCTGCACCTAAAGAAAACACTTAAATATTGTTCTCTTTGATCAGTTTGCAAACTATTTAGAATTAACATTGAATCTTATGGTTCAAAGGTTCAGAAACCAGTATTGATGCTGGAATTATGGCCAGGTCACCATGGTATTCTGATTGAAAGGGTCATTAAAGCATTGGAAACAAAATTTCCTAGGTATTTTACCACTATTGCAGAAGAAAATGTGTGGTCTTCTGATGAATTTAGAAAACTTTTCATGGATAAATGTAGGATGATTCATGCTTTATCTGATATAGTTCAAATTCCCTGCTGGTGTATACCGCAAATGCAAACAACTGTGACCTTGCCATTGAACTTCTTGATGGTATAAAACACATTTGTGCAGAAAATCAACAACAAGCCATTTCATATCTCACAAAAGCTGCACAGGCATCCTGTGTTCATAAAGACGTTTGCTTATTTAAGCAATTAATTAAAATTGGGAATGTTATTGGCAATGACATTCTTTCATCAACTGTTCAAAAGGGTTCTGAAGAGACAGTGGTGTTTCTGTTAAACAACGGAGCAGATATTAACTATAGATCCAAAAATGGAGAAAGCCTGCTTCATACTGCATGTCTTCAGGGAAGACTTGACATGGTCAAATTATTATTATCTAAAAATTCATTACTAGTCAATCAATGTGACAGTAATGGTCGAAGTGTTTGTCATTCTGCTGCCTGCGTCAGGAGGAAGTGTAGACATTCTAAATATTCTTGCTCAGAATGAGCTGATTCTTTGTGTACAGATGTTGACGGAATGAACCTTCCACATTATGCATGCTTGGAGGGCAAGAAAGAGATGGCTTTTCATTTGATTGATAATTATTCAGACAGGTTAGGTAATGTAGGAAAGGGAGGATATAGTATTCTTCATTGTGCTGTACATGGGGGAAATATTGATAGCTTTGAAATGGTTTGGAAAATAATCAATGTACCTTCTCAAACAGATTACAACACCCACTCAAAAGAAGTGGAAGCACATCATCAGAAGCAGGCTTATCTAAAGGCACGAGCAAAGACAGGAAAAACATTGCTCCACATTTCATGTATTGCTGGTCAGTTAGAAATGACCAGTACTTAGTTAAAAAATATCCTGATATGATCAAGGAGATTAATATTTGTAAACAAACACTAGCTCATTGTGCTGTTCAGAGAAGTAACATATCCCTCTTACAATACCTGATCAGTAAAGGCCTGGATCCATGGCATAGAACAGCTACACAAGAAACATTGCTTCACATGTCTTGTATTGCTGGTCAGTTAGAAATGACTGAGTACTTGGTTGACAAATATCATGGTATGATCAGTGAGGTTGACAATTGTAAACGAACACCAGGTCATTGTGCTGCTTATATCAGTAATGTTTCCTTGTTAAAATACCTGATTGATCAAAACCTGGATCCATGGTGTAGAACCTCCATACAAGAGACATTGCTGCATATGTCATGTGTTGCTGAGCAGTTAGAAATGACCCAGTACTTGGTTGAAACATATCCTGATATGATCAAGAAGGTTGATAGTCATAAAGAAACATCCGCTCACAAGGTTACTCAAAGCAGTAATATTTTCGTCTTACAGTACATGATTGTTAAAGGTTTGGATAAAATATCAACACAAGAAAAATAGTCCACCAATCCTGCATTGCTAGTCAGCTAGAAATGACCCAGTACTTAGTTGAGAAATATCCATATATGAACAATGAAGTTGATATTTATAAACAAACACCAACACATTTTTCTGTTCAGAGCAGTAATGTCTCCATGTTGCAATACCTGATTAATCAAGGCTTAGACCCATATTGTAGAACCTCTAAACAAGAAACATTACTCCACATGTAATTTTCTACACAGTTAGAAATGACCCGTTACTAGGTTGAAAATATCCTGACATGATCAATGAGGTTAGCAATTGTAAAGAAACACCAGCTTATCTTGCTTCTGAGAGTGATAATGTCTCTGTCTTACAATACGTCATTGGTCAAAGTCTAAATCCACATTGTAGAACATTTGTTTTAAAATACATAATTGATCAAGGCCTGTATCCATGGTGTAGAACATCTACACAAAAGACATTGCTCCACCAGTCATAAATTGCTGGTCAGTTAGAAACTACCCAGTAGTGTGTATTTGGCTGGGAAATATCCTAACGTGATCCATGAGCTGGACGATTGCAATACACCTGCTCAGTATGCTGCTCAGAGCGGTAACATATCAGTTTTAAAATATCTACTTGATCAGGGCTTGAACCCATGGTTTACAACACATACATAACAAGCATTGCTCCATATGTCATGCATTGTTGGTCAGTTTGAAATGATCAAGTACTAGATTGAAAAAATATCCTGACATGATCAGTAAGGTTGACAGTTGTAAAGGAACACCAGCTCATTATGTTGCTTATGGTAGTAATGTCTTTGTCTTTCAGTACCTTGTTAGTCAGGGTATGGATCCATCAAGTAAAACATCTTCACAAGAAACATTACTCCACTTGTTATACATTACTGGTCAGTTAGAAATGACCCAGTACTTTGTTGAAAAATATCTTGATATGATCACAGAGGTTGACAATTGTAAAGAAACACCAGGTCATTGTGCTGTTTGGAACAGGAATATATGTCTTAGAATACCTGATTGGTCAAGGCCTGAATCCAAGGTGTAGAACAACTACACAAGAAACATTGCTCCACAAGTCATGCATTGCTGGTCAGTTAGAAATGACCAAGTACTTGGTAGAGACATTTCCTAATATGATCAATGAAGTTGACAATTGTAAACGAACACCAGCTCATAATGCTGCTTATGTTGGTAATGTTGCACTACCTGATTCATCAAGGTATTGATCCATGGTGTAAAACATTTACACCAGAAACATTAATAAACAGGTCATGCATTAATGGCAGACTAGAAATGACCCAGTACTTGGTAAAGAAATATCCTGACATGATAAAAGAGTTGGACAGTTGTAAAAGAACAGAACACCAGCTGACTATGGTACTTGGAGTAGCAATAGATCTGTCTGACTATACCTAACTGACCAAGGCCTGTATCTGAATAGGGGAACAACAATACAATAAGCATTACTATAGTAATGATGTATTAGATTTTAGTTAGGGCTGACCATGTACTTAGTACAGAAATATGATCAGTGAGGTTAGCAGTGGTGAAAGAAGTCCATCTCAGTATGTTGACAAAAGTGATGGCTGCTTTAACATGCAAAACCTGGCATGTTATTGGCGTGGATGTACAGTGATATACATATAATGTGGCAGGTTATTGGTGTGGATGTACAGTGTTAAACATGTAATGTGGCAGGTTATTGGTGTGGATGTACAGTGTTAAACATGTAATGTGGCAGGTTATTGGTGTGGATGTACAGTGTTAAACATATAATGTGGCAGGTTATTGGTGTGGATGTACAGTGTTAAACTTGTAATGTGGCAGGTTATTGGTGTGGATGTATACTGTTAAACATGTAATATGGCAGGTTATTGGTGTGGATGTACACTGTTAAACATATAATGTGGCAGGTTATTGGTGTGGATGTACAGTGTTAAACTTGTAATGTGGCAGGTTATTGGTGTGGATGTATACTGTTAAACATGTAATATGGCAGGTTATTGGTGTGGATGTACACTGTTAAACATGCAATGTGGCAGGTTATTGGTGTGGATGTACACTGTTAAACATGCAATGTGGCAGGTTATTGGTGTGGATGTATAGTGTTAAACATGTAATGTGGCAGATCTGGTCAATGGCAGGTTATTGGTGTGTATGATGAATATGTTTCTCTCAAGTTTTACTTCCATACACTTTATATAAGCTTTATACACAAATTCAAGATATTTAGAACACAATATGTCACCACTTTTAAGCTTTTTGTATTTCTTACACACTAAAAACATCTTATCTGAAATTTAAAGGGAAACAATAGATTTGTTTTGTATGGTTCTCATAAGTCCTGTAAGTCAGTGAATTACAATTTGTCCCTGAATGAAAGATACTATATGAGCTGGGGTGAAAGGAAATTAAATTCTGGTCATTGTACAATAGTCTTACTGAACCAGATGCCCCCATCCATCCTCCATCTAAATAAAGGCACTGTATTTACAGAAAATTATGACCCATTCTACCCCCTTCTAGATTCATTCTAAGTCATTATTTTATAGGTTGAAAATAAACACACTTAATGGAATAGGTTGCAAATCAACACACTTAATGGAATAGGTTGCCAAAAAAACCCACCGATATAATAGGTTGCAAATCAACACTTAATGGAATAAGTTGCAACTCAACACACTTAATCGAATAGGTTGCAAATCAACACACTTAATCGAATAGGTTGCCAAAAATCACCCATATAATAGGAAATCAACACACATATGGAATAGCTTCCAAATCAACCAATGGAATATGTTGAAAATCAACACCTTAATGAAGTCTGCCTTTCGTTCATCAAGTTTATATGCTTCTACATAACTTCAGTAATTGTTTGCATGTAGGACTGGAAAGAAATGAAACATAATTGCTTATAATAACAAATGCTTTACTTTATATTAGTAACTCATTTATAAAATAAGTTTTGTCCCTAAGGCCATCTTGATGAACAAACTGTTATAAATACAACCTACTCACCATAATTGTAAAGAGTCTTAAATAACATTGTATTTAAAAGCACAGGGTGTATGTAACATACATTAACAGAATAAATCCAGAGTTTGTATTTCTATGCTTACAATGAAAGCCGTCTTACACGATAATGCTCTTACGATTTTATTTAAACAGACGTTACTGATACACTTGTTTTGGGGAGTTCATTCAATAGAATATTACCACAGTAAACAAAATGATTTTTTTAATGTCTTATTTTTATTGGTGATTTCATCTGTCTCAGTTTAGGTCCTTGGTGTTTTTCTCTTGACTTAAAAAATAAACATACCATGGAAATATTATGGATAAATTTCATTCTTTTTCTGAACATTGATATGGGCCTGTAGATAGGTTAATCTGTATTCAAATTTCAGCCATTTCAATTTTGAGAATTTTATTCTGTATGGTGCTACATATAGTGGGTAATTCTTGCTGCCTACATTGGAGTTTGTGGATCATTTCAGTATTACTCACTCTTTTATTTCCCCACATTTTTCAGCAGTAGTCAAATATAGGAAAAATAATGCATTGTAAAATAATTTCCAATAGTTGAGTGAGTGGTTCATAACTTTGTATCCTCTATAAATGATAATTTCTTGAGCTTGTTATAGAACAAGCATGCTTCATTGCCTGTACCAGTCTAGATTCTTGTCAACATTGCATGTACCAGTCTAGATTCTTATTGACATGATTACGCAGAAGATTCAAAGGCAAATGTCACTTTCACTCAAAATGTATATATATATATATATATATATATATATATATATATATATATATATATATATATATATATATATATATATATATATATATATATATATATATATATATATATATATATATTAGGAAGCAGGAATTTGACATTTTAAAGCAGGGTTATCTACATTACCAAGGATTGGGGTTTATATTATGGTCACGTTTGATTTTTACCTGAAATAAATTGGCTCAGTGACTTAATATAATGAACAAGCTTAGGATTTCCTGGCTAAAATACGTCTGACCTTTTCCCTCCCCCCTTGTTTATTGACTTTATCAAACAGTTTGGTTATAATAACTATGGAAATAATATTACTTTTTTACTTCATACAAATATCTATAATACTATCATCACGATAATTTTTACTTCTGTAATTTTACCTTTAGAGATACATAACTTTATAAATAAAAAAGATGTAGCCAGTTATGACTTCCTGCAGCTTTTAATTTTTTGAGTAGAGGGAGGATAACATATATTACACTGATAAATATTTGAATGTACAAAGTCTAATACATAAAGGGATCAAAATTATTAGAATAAAGTCAATCTCATTTCCCCAAGGAGGAAAAATATTGATGTTTACAGATCACTGCCACAACCGTTCTGGTGGCCTAGTGGTTAGAGCGTCCACTTCGGTGGTTGGAAGCCGTGGATTCGATTCCTGGCCGAGTCATACAAATCACTTACAAAAGTGGTACTAACAGCTGCCTCGCTTGGCGCTCAATATTAAGAGGTTAGTGTTAGGACTCGTCGGCCTGGGTCACAATAATGTGACTGGACGGGACATGCTACATGTCTTCGGCATGATGCCCCAATGCTAGACATCACTATAATCCGCCACGCTGCAGATATCGTAGCGATATGACTGAAAACTTATTAAAGCTACGTTAAAAATCAAAATCTCACTTACACACGGATCACTGCCATCCCACCTGTGTCTGCGTTGGTTTAAGTATCGGGCTCGGCCAATGCGAATACGTGAAAAAGCTTCTCGTGAGTCGGTGTTTCTTTCCGGGATTTTCCTGAGTTTTTCCTCGACCATTTATACTGGCCGCCATGTATAGCCTATCTTGTGCAGAAAACGGCGTTAAACACTATAACAACAAAACCAGACGTATCATAATTACCCATATAACGTAGGGCTACTATGTTTTGCGAAGGCATGGTGTTAAAGAAAACGATATTTAAACTCTAAAATAAATTTTCAGTGTAATGTTGATCTTGGCGGCAAGGTGGATAGTGACAAGAAAAATAAATAGCAAAACATACATTTTTGTTCCATTTGGAGCTGAGTTTTTGCGAAAAGCCACATGAAATGTACATGCTTCATTGACATGACAAGAAAAAGCGCAATGTAACAAATCTAACCACGCTGTTTGTCATGTCATACATGGTCAGTAACGCAATGTAATAACTCTCTTAAAGCTTTTTTTTTTGTCAAGTCATACATGGCCAATAACGCAGTGTTATAGTTCTAATCACGCTATTTGTCGTCATACACTGCCAGTAACGCAGTGTTACAGCTCTTATCATGCTATATGTCGTCATACACTGCCAGTAACGCATTGTTACAGCTCTAACCACGCTATTTGTCGTCATACACTGCCAGTAACGCATTGTTACAGCTCTAATCACGATATTTGTCGTCATACACTGCCAGTAACGCAGTGTTACAGCTCTAATCACGCTATTTGTCGTCATACACTGCCAGTAACGCAGTTACAGCTCTAATCACGCTATTTGTCGTCATACACTGCCAGTAACGCATTGTTAAATCTCTAATCACGCTATTTGTCGTCATACACTGCCAGTAACGCAGTTACAGCTCTAATCACGCTATTTGTCGTCATACACTGCCAGTAACGCAGTGTTACAGCTCCAATCACGCTATTTGTCGTCATACACTGCCAGTAACGCAGTTACAGCTCTAATCACGCTATTTGTCGTCATACACTGCCAGTAACGCAGTGTTACAGCTCTAATCACGCTGTTTGTCGTCATACACTGCCAGTAACGCAGTTACAGCTCTAATCACGCTATTTGTCGTCATACACTGCCAGTAACGCAGTGTAACAGCTCTAACCACGCTATTTGTCATCATACATTGCCAGTAAATCAGTGTAACAGCTCAAATCACGCTATTTGTCACGTCATACAGAAGTTACAATATTGGATTCATTAACTGAAGTAGTAGGAGAAAGTAAGAATCCGAGCTCAACAACCCCTCTCCCCACCCCTCTAGACCTCCAAACAAATACAAAATACCTAGGTAACGTAATAGATCACCTGTTGCAATCAATAATTGCGTTAAGAATCCGAGCTCAACAACCCCTCTAGACCTCCAAACAAATACAATAGAACACCTGTTGCAAAATACCTAGGTAACAGGTAAAATTTAATTACGTGATCTTCCAGAATAAGCAAAATGATATGTCAGACTCAATTTTCCAAATCATTATGATTTAGCAGAGCGTGGCGATTGTGGACTAAATTACGCATTAGAATTCCAGTAAGGTAAGTGGTATTATATAAAATTTTATGTTATATCATACTTCTTTTGATAATCTTTCTCATATTTGCTGATCCTCATGGGAAGAATATCTGTTAACATGTTGTCAATAATACGAAATTCACGTATTAAATCGTCCATACTATATTTTACTCCTCGTAGGTAAGATCTTATTTGATCAAGTAGTTTTTTGTAAGTTATAATTGATGTTAAGCAGCCGTGCTTTTTAATCAAAATTTTAGGTTCAACTTTTTTACAAGCTGCTGTAAGAGAAACACCAACACCGGATATGATTAACAAAAACGGGTTTAATGATATACCACTTGAAATTATGCCAGAACTAGTCATTAACAAGGGTAGATATGATATTACTCGAAGTATTTTGTTATAATATTTGTAGCATTTTTTAACGCACCAAAGTTTTTTATGATAATATTTGTAGTATTGTATTAGTGCGTCAACATCCTGTCCTGGAATATCTTTTGAAATATGATTGAAATCAACTATACTTTTTTTCATTATAATATTTGTTCATATAATCTCAGGCTTGATTAAGTAACTAGTTGAGGTGTTTCAGCCACAAATTCCAGACAATACCAATATGACGCAGCAGTTAATTTTTTATCATCTGCTATTAGCATAAAAGTTTCTTCAACATCTTTGTTTAACACAATAGACACGGTTCCAGAGAAATTATCAGTCGAGTGACGCCATGGAAATAATGTAAATATATTAAACTTTGCACTGCTCAACACGGACAATCTATACACACCAGTGACCTCTGCAGTATGTTTGAGAGTGTTATTTTGCGGCGACCAAGTAGACATTCCAGAAGCAACAGTATAGACAATATTTTTAATCTGCTTGTGAGGAATTTTAATCATACTCGTTTTCTCAACAATACTAGGAATTCCACTAATAATATCGTTGAGTTTTGTGTTAATATTATCGAGTGTAATATCAACAGATGGCGGACTTCCAAAAAATTCGTTATTGGTTTTGTTTATGTTTCTGCGAAAATTTAAAAACGTGGTGATGTGATTAGTAAAATCAGTTTTGAACTTGGTGATTTCATTGTTGATATCATCAACATATTTCTTTGTTACAGCATCAAAATCAGATTCTGGTGTTCTAAGATTATTGATGCCATTATTGTTCATGTTGAGAAATGCACGCATTATACCGCCACGCACCGACACGTACTTTGATTCCTGATCATCAACATATTTCTTAGTAGCAGCGTCATTATCCTCAGTTGGGTTTCCAAGGTATGTGATCTTGTTCTGGTTCATAACAATGTTTCCCGTAAATAAATCACCTGCTTTTCTAACATAATCGTTAACTGACCTACCCGAATCTTCTATCTTACCTTGATTATTAAAAGTAACAATATTATTAGCAACTGCAGTAGGATTTCGTACTAGTACATCTGATAGTTGTACATTACTCGTCTTTAATCGTCCTTGTTTGTCCTGGAAAACTACAACTTCATTTGGATCTACACTTGCAACGTTTAACAAATTGTTGATTTCATTTTTGAGCTTATCAAGAGTTGCATACTTGGATAAGTCACCCTGGTAACCTTCTGTTAATAAATCTACTGCTAATGTTCCAAATTTTGTATAGTAGCTCATTATACATACCGTTCTACACAAAATTGTTGGATTAATATAACATAAAATTATACGATGGCGAAGATAATAAACTTTGACACCGAGCGATTGGTGAAGCATAAACATAACAATGAACTTCCAGACTGTCATTATCTTATTGTTGGGCGAACTGGATCTGGTAAAACAAATTTGTTATTAAATCTTTTACTCAATAATAACTTTAACTATGATAAGGTGTATATTTACACCATCAACCCCCAACAAGACAAATACAAATTATTAAACGAGTATAATGATAAACTTCGTGATGAACTTGGCATTGGTGATGATATATTTTTGATAAAACAACCAGAAGAACTCGTTCCAGTGAATGAACTCGATTCGTCAGAGCATAAGATAATCGTCTTTGATGATATTCCGCTAAACAATGAGGAAATGAACAAGATTAGATCATATTTTTCACTATCACGTAATAAAAGATGTAATTCTGTTTATCTTGCCCAAGGTTTTTATAATGTTGATAGGTTTATTAGGCGAAATACGGGTTGTTTCATATTATTTCCCGGACTAGATAATGTGGATGTGAGAAATATTGCAAACGAACAATGTGGTGATGTTACAAAAGATAAATTTATCGAATTATATCATCGAGCAACTAAAGATAGATATAGTTTCTTTTTATTTGACAAGCTAGCGCGTGATCCAACCAAAATGTTTCGTTGTTGCCTTGAGACGTTTCTATGATATAATTTTGTAAAGCGTATAAAAATAATGGACAAACATCAACAGAAAATTGAATTACTAAAAAAGTTTCTCGAAACTCGAGCAGCTTTTAAGAAAAAGGTGGAAGAAGCTCGACGTGGACAAGTTCAAGCAGAAGAAGAAAGAACCAAATTTTTCAAACCTGTTACTGAGGCAATGCTTGGCAAGCAGCCAGAAATACCAACATTGTCTCCGGAAGAACTAGCAAAAATGAAAGAAAAGGGTTTGTTTGGTTTACTTGGAGAAAGATCGAAAGAAGAAAATAAAAAAATTGCAGAAGAACTTGTAAGAAACATTGCTGATCCTGCTGCACGACAAGCTGAGTTTGACAGGCTAATGAACAATCCTCTTGAACTTCAACACGCAATAACAAGATTGACGGTTAATCCAGATGAGATAAGAAGTATGATGGAAAAATTGTCAGAACAAACTGAGAAATTAACTGAGAAACAAAAAATATTACAAGAAAGTGTGATAAAAATGGTACCTTTTGGAGAATCTATAAAAATTTACAGAAGACAAGCTAGGGTTAAAATAGAAGATGATGAGTATGAAGAGTTTATGGAAAAATATAATATCACTAATATTAATACTATTCGAACTTGGTCAGAAGAAAACTATAACGATTTGATAGAAAAATTAGAAAGAATTAAAGAAGATGGCTCACGTGCTGATGATAAAATTAAAGATGAAAAAGATGAAAGAAATATTCCAACATTACTCAATTATATTAGGGAAGGAATTATTGCTGAGGTTTTTCTTAAAACATCAGAACGATATCGAAATAAACCAGAAGGTTATAATAAAAGTTGGAATTTTATAAGACTATTAAAAAAATATGAAAAAAAGCGAGATAAAAGATTACCGGAAGAAAGAACTGGAGGTGGAGTTAAAGTTTTTACATCAAACGCAGACATAGTCGATCGGCTAATGCTGTTGATATCCTCTAAAGAAGCTGGTAATGAAAGTGTAGAGATTGATAACGAAATTATTGATATACTTGATCATCTAAGATCGAGTGGATTACTAACATCATCCGAGTACGAAATTTTACACCGCGATCTTATCTAAAATATTAGTATAATGCAAACAACATTATTGCTTGATTCATCACAAATAACAGGAAACAGCGCGAATTTTACAGTAAATTACAACCCACCAATAGAACTAGATCCTGCAAAACAGTATGAGATTGGATTAATTTCTTGTACTTGTTGGAACGCCATGCCGAATATTAAAACTGGGATTAATGATGAAATTTTAATCGTTAATGTTAAACAATCTCCAACATCACAAAAAGAGTTTATTGATATACAATACAAACTACAAATTCCACAAGGAGCTTATAACATTACTGATCTAAACAGAACAATAAAAGAGCTTCTAACAAAAGCTGGTGGGAATGCTGACAATTTTGAATTAGCGGCGAATTATAACACCTTACGAGCTAGGATAACAGTGAAAAGAAATATGAAAGTCATCTTTGAAGAAAGAAGTTTTGGAAAGATGTTAGGTTTTACTAGAGTTTTATACTATACCACCGGTGAAGATAAATCTTTGACATTTGATGGAGAACTACCAGTAGATATTACAGAAGTAAATACAATACTCATCAATTGCTCTATCGCATCTGGATCTTATACGTCAAAAGGCAACCGCGGGCAAACGATCTACAGTTTCTCACCAGAAGTCCCACCAGGTTCTCTCATGCAAATCAATCCCCGACAGATTATCTACTATCCAATAACACCTGAGAATCAAATTACAAGCATTACAATGCAACTCACAGACCAATCTGGACGACAAATAGACGTGAACAACGAGATAGTCACGTATTACTTACACCTACGCACTGCCTAGGAATGTGATTTTGTGTACATAATTTTATAAAATGAGACGAAGAAAAGTTTATCGAAGAAAAATTGTAGGTGGATTTTTTGGAAATATATTTACAACAATTGCAGAGAATATTCCAGGAATCGCGCGTAAAGTAGCACCCATTGCACTTGACGCTGGTAAAGCTTTCGCTACAGGGGCGGCATCTTCAGCAGGCACTGCAGTAGGGCAAAAGATTGCTGATAAGATTAAAGGACCTTCAACAACACCTACGGTGTCGGGAATAAAACGAGTAATATCAGATATTGCGCCAACAGAAGAAACAAAACGAGCTATGATAGCTACAACAAAAAAATTATTGTCGCCGAGTGGTGAAGAAATAGTACGTAAACTTGTAAAGAAAACAGCGCCGATGACCCCTGCTGCCTTTTAATTTTGTGTAACGATTATAAAATAAATGTCAGCTAAAAACTATCTCGACTTTGCAGAAGAAATTGATACTGACGATGCTGTAACAGAATTAGAGTATGTCGAGTATCTCGATGAGAACTCGAACGAACCGAATAAAACTGGGGTTAGAACTTTTAACACAAGAGACGAGGACGTGTTTCTACTACCCCATAAGGCAATGTTAGAAGTGCGTGGCCGAATATTAGATGCAGCAGGTGCTGATATTGCAGCTAATGTAGAAATCGCTCTCGTCAATAATGGTTGGAGTTTGTTTAAGAGTGCACGATACCAACTGGCCAATCAAACCGTAGAAGATATTTCGATGCACTTACCCATAGCGAGTACAATACTAAACATCGTTTCGTTTAGCGATGACTATTCCAGATCAATAGCCACAAACATGATGTGGTTCAAAGATACTGGACTAGGGACAACTACCTCTGGCGAGTTTATTTCAAGTGGTGCTTTTGAACACGGAGCTAATGCCGATGCAGATGCTGGAATTGTAAGAGATTTTCTTATTGCTAATGCTAACAATTTTGGTATAGTCGCACCAGCTGCAGGCGCTAACGCAGACGCCACAAGAGTTTCACTTATTGCCGCTTGTCGTAATCTTGGTATAACTCCACCAGCGGCAGGCGCAGATGGTGTTGCGATGTTAAATTTTATAAACGGTGTTATTAGTGCACGTAACATAAGATATAACGAGGGATTTGCTAAACGAAAAGCGTTTGCCGCAGAATCTCGCCAAATAACGATGATGCTTCCGTTAAGTACAATCTTTGGATTTTGCCGTGATTATAACAAAGTGTTTCGAGGAATAAAACATACGCTTATATTAGATCGAGCTGATCAAAACGATTGTATAATACACGCCGGTGGAGTGGCTGAGGGACAGTTTTCTATTACAAGATTAGCACTGTGGATGCCTCGGGTTGTCCCTTCATTAGCTAAAATGATGGAGCTCGAATCTTTACTAGCCACCTTTACAAAAAAGATACACTTCCAACAGAACAGGATTTATCAAACAGCCATTCCCAACGCGACTGATTACACGTGGCGTGTAACGACCACGCCCAGCGAACAACTACCGCGACACTTGTTCGTCGTATTTCAACGACAAGCACGTCGTAACAATCAGGAAATAAACAACTCCATATTCGATAACCCAGACGTTAGACGAATATTTGTGAGAGTAAATTCCAAACAGTATCCCGAACGTGCAATCGAATGTAATTTTACCATAGACGCCACCAGAAACATCTCTCGGCCGTACATGTATCTTATGGAAGCAATGCAAAAATATCAGAACGCGGACAGTGGATCTCAAATATCAATAGATGAGTTTCGAACGCTCTATCCCATCTTTTACTTCGACGTATCAAAACATTTGGAGCGTGTTGTGGGATCGACTGCAGATATTGAGGTCACGTGGACACTGGGCGCTGTGCCAGGTGAACAGTATAACGTATACGCGCTATTGGTTAGTGATCGATTTCTGACCATCGATTCAATCAAAGGAAGAATGACAGTACAAGTTTAATCTAACAACTTGGATATAACATTATGAAAACCAAATACACAACTCGAGAAATATACCTAACATCTGGTCAAGTTGAAAAATTATCAGCAGCTGTCGCTAAACGCAGCTCTGTTTCTTTGATGATCTCTCCGGAAACTTCAAATAAAATTGCAGTAAAAGTCATGCTAACGCAACAACAAATCAATAAACTCGATAAAGGAAAACCATTTGTGTTGAAATTATCTGTTTCTCAGGTAACTGCAATGTCAAAAGAAGGTGGATTTTTTGGACCAGCGTTATCAATAATAGCTAGCAAAGTTTTACCAGTACTTGGTACACTTGGACTTGCGGCTGCGTCAGGAGCAGTCTCTGGCGCAACAAAGAAAGCAGTCGAAGGTCGTGGTATTAAACAAATCTATCGTTAATTTTATGTAATAGTATAAAATAAAATGCCAACGAAAAAGTCGCCGAAAAAAACAAAATCATCGAAAAAAAAGAAAACAACAAAACGCAAACAAACAAAACAAGGAGGAATTATTCCTTTCGCTCCACTTTTGGCGGGACTAGCGGGAAGTCTGCTGCCAAACTTACTAGGAATCGGACGCGGATTAACTCTACCAGGGACCAGACGTTATTGAGCAATTTTGACATCATTGAAAAATTGAAGGACGTTGTTGGATTTCGAGGAGTATTTTCCAAAGATGAACTCGATGACGTACCAACAGGCGGTTCTTGTGTTGTAAATATTGAAAACTTCAATGATGGCTCTGGCACCCACTGGGTTGCTGTCCACGATAACAATTATTTTGATTCGTTCGGACTTCCTCCAAGCGATCTCATAAAAAAATATATTTTTAAAAAATTTGATAAAATAAATTATTCGTCTAATCAACTACAGCCGATTGGAACATCAGCTTGTGGTTATTATTGTATCATGTTTGTCAGACAAATGCACCAGAGTAAAAACTCTGGGAGTAAAAACTCTGGGAGTAAAAGCTCTGGAAGTAAAAACTTTTTGAAGTTTATTTTACAATTTGATGAGCATCCTTCTCATGCGAATGATAATATTGCAATCAATTTTATCTAAACTCCTTGATATAATAATGTCAACATACTGTCTCAAATGCAAAACTAAAACAGAGAACAAGGATGAGATGACGGAAAAAACGAAAAATAATAGAATGATGTTAAAAAGTATTTGTGCAATCTGTGGTAGAAAGAAAAGTATGTTTTTGAAAAAACAAGTAGGATCTAGCGTTGATAGAGTTATCTTGATCGACGATTAATCTTATGAAACAAAATAAAATAAAATGAAATGCAATTGTGATTGTGACAAAGATCTTTGCATAGAACAAGATAAAATCATTACGTACTGTCAACGTTGTAACAACAGAGAAATAATAGGGTTAGGTATAGATATACATAAACTAATTGGTAAATTACCAAAACCAAAAGGCGGTTGGACCTTGCCAGGTCATCGTTATACAGGTCCTTACAATCCGCTAGATCAACAACTAGATGAAAACGACAATCCATTGCCAGGACAAGAGCCTTATAATCAAGTGGATGCAATAGCAATGCGTCACGATATCTGTTATCGTGATCATGAAAACTCGAAAGCAGATTGTGATAAAGTAATGTTAGACGAATTACATGATATGGAGCCAACAAATCTACGAGAACGTTTTGATAGAAGATTTGTTCAAGGAATGATAGGAGCAAAATATAAACTCGGACTCGGAAAAGAATTATACGATGATCTTGCAGTCGAACTACACAGACCTAAAAAAAAAAGTTTCCGAGACGCAAAGTTGTTGCAAACGCTGTAGATGATATCTGGGCAATAGATTTGGTAGATGTATCCAATCTGGCTCAGTTTAACGTTGGCGCTGATGGCGCTCCAAAGAAGTATTTGTTTAACGTTATAGATGTTTTCAGTAAATACGCTTTTAGTGTGCCAGTTTCAGATAAAACAGGAACGTCAATCACTGATGCGTTAAAACAAATAATAACGAGTACTGAAAGAAAACCAAACAAAATCTGGACTGATCATGGAGCCGAGTTTTTTAACAAAAAGTTTGAACAGTTTCTAGAACAAAATAATATTAAAAAATACGTTACAGGAAACGAAGGCAAAAGCGTTGTTGTCGAGAGATTTAATCGCACGCTAAACGAAAAATTACACAAACATATGACAGCTAAAAACACCAACAGGTACATCGATGACCTTTCTCAAATCGTAGGCGAATATAATAACACGAAACATCGAACCATCAAAATGTCACCCAATGACGCTATCAAAAATCCAATATTAGCAAACGAAAACATGTACCGCAGACATAAATTTAAGGTCGGTGATAAAGTTAGAATCTCTTTGACTAAAAAGATATTTGAAAAAGGATTTACTCCAAACTGGAGCGAAGAAGTATTTGTTGTTGATAAAGTACTCTTAACAATACCTGTAACGTACGCGTTAAAAGATCTGGCAGGTGAGCCTATCGTAGGTAGTTTTTACGAACAAGAACTACAAAAAACTGAACAAGATGTTTTCGTTATCGAAAAAGTGATTAGGAAAAAAGGAGATAAAAGTTTAGTCAAATGGCGTGGGTATAGTGATAAATTTAACAGCTGGATTCCAACCCGGTCGATTTTATCGACTGTGAAATAATGCTATTATAAATTTCCTCATACTTTCGTTTGATAGATTTGCATTTTACTGGTTTACATAATGATATTAGATATTGTCTGCGATCGTCAGAGATCGTCATAAGATTAAAGAGTTTGACAAATATGAAATCGAATTTGATATTTTTCTGTCGGTCTGGAATTTTAATGTTTAAAAAAGGTCTGATTAACTGCAAAAATACCTGCTGTTCGGTAACGGTAAAATTAAATTTTATAATTTTTTTAGCAATGTGATACTTGACATTATATTTTCCAGTGGTTGGTCTGCTATAATTATATCTGTTAACGACGGTGACTATTTCATCATCATCAGACTCGTTGTTATATAAAATATCATCTTCGTTATAACCAATGGATTTGTCTATCATATCATTAGAGATTGTGGAGACCTTATCGCTAGCAAGTCGTTTCATCATATCCATATTATAATATACTTTTTATCTAATTTGTTGTTATAAGATGACTGACAAGGTCAAATATCACCAAAAAGTTAATATAATAAACTACCACGAACTGACTGAAGCGGTAAGAAAATGCTTGTCAGGTTATAGTTCATATTCCGTTGAGATTTTTGTAATGCAAGGTGATTCTCATAAAATATTACTAACAGAAGCAGAAAAAAATAAAATTAATGAAAGTGCAGTAGTGACGCTAAAATTTGATTGCGATGATATTATAGCATTTGCTCATCATTGTTTGACTAAAACCGAATTACAAAATATTATTAATCATCATATCTAAAAATAATACTAGCATCATATTTGTTTGAAAAAGCTGATTTTGTTGCTCCATCAGCTACAAATTTTACTGCTCTGGGATTTATATTATAATATTTCGCCGCAGCTGTAATTGATTTGAATTTGATCTCCTCATCCGTTTCAAGGTTTAACGAAATAACAGGTTTTATTGGGCATCTAAAATTAATACCACCACCTCGTCCTTTTCTCACATTTTCCTGTTGGGTCACTAGCTCCAGATTTTCCAATCGATTGTCTGTTTTTACATTATTGATATGATTAATAACCAGACCATTGGGTATAGATCCGTTGAACACCTCGTAAACAAACCTATGACCAGTATAACAAACTCGATCTGTCGATGTTCCTCTAACAGTTACTATAAGATATCCCATATTGTTCATAGAACTAAACTTTTTTAGTTTTTCTATTTCTAATAATACCGCGATCGTTAGCCTCGTATAAATCAAAGACCGGATGCGGCTGAAACTCGTCTTGTAAGGATAAATTTTCAATATTATCATCAGTGACTTTACCGTTATAATGATATACTCGTTTCCCCTCTGGAATGTCATCGCAAAATAACGTGTAAATAAAATCTTTTCTAAACATCGTAATTCTTTCAGTATTATCTCCCTTTACACTAATCGTATAACCCGCTAACGTTGCTTTACCAACAGATATTCCAGTAATGATATTAATAACCGAACCAAGTGCATTTCCAGCGTACAGATTGTACTTCGGATAAACATGATATACCTCTTGCTCACGTGCGCTTGTCAGATTTACTGTCATTATATTATAGGTGATATTTTTTATCTCTAATTGTTGTTTAGCGCATGCGCAGTGTGAGGTAAATTATCAATTAGAGATTATATTATAATATAATAATGTTGAAATTGCGTGATATAGCCAAGAGAAGTCTTATGGGAGAACCTGATAAAATAGCGACTGCTTTTACAGGTTTTGACAATAGTTATCAGTTTGATAATCAAAATGTTTTAGTAAATTTTTCTGAAACAAATCTCTTTCATCTGCTACAGACGACTGTAAAACGTGAGCTTGAAAAACACAAGGGTCTAAGATTGTTAGTGCAATATCACGTTATATTTTCAAAACTACTTTTGACGGAAGAATCTACTAACAAGGAAATTGCAGACCCTTACATCAACGCAAAATCTAGACGTGTTTTACTTGGTAGTGATCTTTTGTCACTATCTAATGAAATACACCAAGAAATTTGGAAAAAAATAGAAGAATTTACCGAATTAGGTTCGGGTTGGAAGTTTGAAATGATCAAGGAAATTTTGTTTCACACGATGAAATATGACGCATTACGCGGTAGTTCGTATATCGACCTGCCACCAAAAATAAAAAATAAACAGTGCTGTATAAACATAAAAAACGTCGATAGCAAATGTTTCCAATGGGCTGTTCTTTCCGCGCTATTTCCAGCAGAAAAAAATGCTGATCGTGTTGAGAAGTATATCAGTCACGTGTCAAGATTAAATTGTGCTGGTATTGACTTTCCAGTGGCAGAAAATCAAATACCAAAGTTTGAAAAGCAAAATAATGTTTCGATTAACGTTTTCGGATTAGATGAAAAAGAAAATGTCTATCCGAGATATATTTCAGAAAAAGCTTCACAATCGACTATCAATTTACTGTTTTATAAAAATCATTACGTTTGGATCAAAAACTTTAACAGACTAGTTGGAAGACAGTATAATAAAAATAACAACAAAAAGTTCTTTTGTTATCGCTGCTTGCACGGTTGTAGAGACAATGAAACATTACAAAAGCATTTGCAGTACTGTAGTGACGTACAAAGAATAACAATGCCATCTAAAAAAGATAGCGTGTTACAGTTTGTCCATCATAATCATAAACTAAAAATTCCTTTCGTCATATACGTCGATTTCGAATGCTTACTTCAACCTGTACTTGGCGTAGAAAATGATCCTAACCAATCGAGTACAAGAAATATTCAAAATCATGTTCCATGCGGAGTAGCGTACAAGGTAGTTTGTTGCGCTGATTCGAGATTATCTAAACCAATCCAACTCTATCGTGGTAAAAATCCAGCTGTTTGGCTTCTCAAGCAGTTGATTAATGAAGTTGATAATATTACTTATCGTTTGAAAAAAGTAACTCCAATGTTAAAATTAACACCTCAACAAGAATCTGATCACGAGCAAGCGAAAATTTGTTATATTTGTGAAAAAGCTTTTGATGATAACAAAAAAGTACGTGACCATTGCCATTTGACCGGACAGTATCGTGGAGCGGCTCATGACCAGTGTAATTTAAAATTTCACGCTCCAGATTTTATTCCAGTTATTCTTCACAATTTTCGAGGATATGATAGTCACATCATCGTAGAAGCTTTTGGTGATCCTGAGATAAAAGCTCATCTAAAACTCAATAATGTCATCAAATGCATTCCAAATAATTTTGAAAAGTATATGTCAGTTACGCTAGGTAAATTACGTTTTATTGACAGCCTGCAGTTTATGGCAGCATCGTTAGATGAGCTAGTAAAAGGTTGTAGTAAATTTAATAACCTAAGAGACTGTTTTGGAGATAAATTTAATCTATTAGCTAAAAAAGGAGTTTTTCCATACGAATATCTCGACGATTGGAGTAAATTTGATGAAACATCTTTACCTAGCAAAGACAAATTTTACTCGCAACTTAAAAAAGAAAATATAACTGATGACGAGTACAAGTATGCACAAGATATTTGGAAAGAGTTTGATTGTGAGACTTTTGGTGATTATCACGATTTGTATTTGAAATCTGACGTGTTATTATTAGCAGATGTTTTTGAAAGTTTTCGAGAAGTGAGTTATAATAATTACGGACTAGATCCTTGCTGGTATTATTCTGCCCCCGGACTGTCATGGGATGCTCTGTTAAAGTTTAGTAAGGTAAGGTTGGAATTACTGACTGATGTTGATATGTTCAATTTTATTGAAAAAGGTATCCGAGGCGGTATTAGCGTGATAACGAAGAAATATGCTGAAGCAAACAACAAATATTTGAAAGAGTATAATCCTGACCTTCCTTCGAAGTATATAGTTTATCTAGATTGCAATAACTTGTACGGGTATTCGATGGCAGAACCAATGCCTCTTGGTGGCTTTCATTGGATCACGGCTGATCAATTTCTATCAGAGACAGAAAAAAAGATACCCGACGATGTTTCGTATTTCGTTGAAGTTGATCTCGATTATCCAACTTCGCTACACAAACTACATAACGATTACCCTTTCTGTGCGGAATCGATGGTTATAGATTATAGTTTGTTATCAGAAGAACAACAAGCGTCAGCATTACCAAGACAACATTCTATGGTAAAGAAACTAGTACCAAATTTGCTTCATAAACGTAATTATGTTTTGCATTACAAAGCTTTAAAACAAGCAGTCGATGCTGGTCTCGTGTTGAGAAAAGTTCATCGCGTACTAAAATTTAATCAGTCGCCGTGGATGAGAGGTTATATTAACTCGAACACTACAAGAAGAGCTGCGGCAAAAACTGATTTTGAGAAAAACTTTTTCAAACTGATGAACAATTCTGTTTTTGGTAAGACGATGGAGAATATTAGGAAACGCGTAAATATCGAACTAGTCAATGATGTCAATCGCAGAAACAAGCTTGTGTCAGACGATGATTTTGTGAGCATGAAAATATTTAATGAGAATCTTGTTGCGATACAAAGAAGAAAAACAAATCTAAAACTAAACAAGCCGATCTATGTTGGAGCTTCAGTGTTAGATTTATCAAAGTGGCTGATGTATGATTTTCATTATAATTTTGTTAAAAATCAATGGCCGGCTAGTAGATTATTATTTACTGATACTGATTCGCTCGTATATGAAATTGAATGCGAGGACGTCTATCAGGACATGCATGATAATAGATATCTGTTTGATCTTTCTGATTACCCACGTGACAGTAAATTTCATGACGACACAAATAAAAAGGTTATTGGTAAGTTCAAAGATGAAATGAACTCGAGCGCTATCAAATACTTTATCGGATTACGTAGTAAAATGTATGCCGTATTGTTAGACAATAATAAAATAACAAAAAAAGCAAAAGGTCTGCCTCGTGATTTTGTTAAAAAGTTTATAAAATTTGATGACTACAAGTATGCGCTTGATGGCGGTGTTAGTTTTATAAGAGCTATGTCAATTCGGACAAATCATCATAAGCTCGAAACAGATGTCCTTATCAAACGCGGTTTGAGCAATTTTGATGATAAACGTTATTGCGAAAATGGGGTAGATACATTTGCACTTGGGTATTGTCATGATGATAGAGATATATTTGACATTATCTTTGCAAACTAAAATTTTATCTAAACTTTAAAAATAATGTTTGAAAATTTGACAGTAACAAATAGCTACAGTAGCAAAATCAAATATCTAATGATGGACGGCAAACCATTGACAGTTGAAATTAATAATGAAACATCAGGCATATGCTTTAGTGGTACCCGTGACAAGTTAAAACTTTCGCTCATCAGATCTGATGACAGCGAGTATTTTAATTATCTCGAACAATTTTATCAAAAGTTGCTAGCGGAATTTAACAACTTTCACTGTCCGATTAGTCAGCAAAAATACACCAAACTTACAATTGATCTTGATCGGTCAAAGGTGTATTTTATCGACAAAAAATACCCTCTTAACAAATCACAAATAAAAGATTTGTTTGAGTCCCGTCGTTATGTGAGCGGTAAAGTAAAGTTTAGCCTCTATCACCATGATAATGAAATATTTTTGATATCTACAGTTGAGACATTAACAGTTGGTAATGAGGTATAATACCACTTACCTTACTGGAATTCTAATGCTTAATTTAGTCCGCAATCGCCACGCTCTGCTAAATCGTAATGATTTGGAAAATTGAGTCTGACATATCATTTTGCTTATTCTGGAAGATCACGTAATTAAATTTTACCTGTTACCTAGATATTTTGCAACAGGTGTTCTATTGTATTTGTTTGGAGGTCTAGAGGGGTGGGGAGAGGGGGTTGTTGAGCTCGGATTCTTAACGCAATTATTGATTGCAACAGGTGTTCTATTACGTTACCTAGGTATTTTGTATTTGTTTGGAGGTCTAGAGGGGTGGGGAGAGGGGTTGTTGAGCTCGGATTCTTACTTTCTCCTACTACTACTGAGAATTTACTGTAGACGAGTTTTATTTTTTAAAACTCAATTTCCTATTATTTTTCATTCAATTACGACGTACAAAATAAGCTCTGTTTTCTCGTATATGTAATTATTTTAAGCAGGGTTATTGATTTTAAGAAAAAGTTTCTTCAAATAATGAAATATGTGCAGATTAAATGTTAGTGTAAATCCATCAGCTTTCGAATAAAAGCAAAACTAAATGTCATTTTCATTAGCTCAAACTATTGCTTACGTTGCTATTTGTCATGGAGTTGATGTGATATTAATAAAGTCATTATAAAGCTAAAACAAAAACGACATTAAGGGTATTGCAAAATAGGCAATATTTACATCCGATGTTTGTTTTTAACATGGATGTTCCTCTTGCATGGACTTGCTTCATTCCTTGAAAGTCTACCATGCAGAAAGTATTCTAAATTCGTTCTCGCGATTTTAACGACAATATTTATATGTGCACAAATAGAATTTAATTTCAGGTCAATATACTTTGGCTATATATTGCCAATATTTTAATAATATTGTGCATAATAGCGTTGTTTCTGTCTTTATTTGGAATATGTTAATGAATTCTTGCTGAAAGGTATTAATGTAAACTTTACATTTTCGTGGACAGATTATCAAATTTTTCCCAACACAATTCATCCATACAAAATGTTTCTGAACAACTTCATGCGATATATGTGTAAGAACTAAGAATTTTAGATGCGATATTTGTCCTCAGTTTTGACTCCAATAAAACAGTTTTCTTTATTCGAAAATTATTTTCAGTCTGAGATGAATTTTATGAACAAAATAAGTGCTATTTATAAATATGTGATGTATATGAATTGAATGTAATATTTTTTTTTCATAAGCAGTCAGTTTAAATTAACATGCAGAGATTATTGAAAACACGAATATGTGATTATGACATTTCTATGAAAAGATTCCTTTTGCCAAATATTACATTGGAATATTTGGTCTTTAAAATTGTTGCAATATCATCGCAAAAGAGATGATAATTCTGTGAATGTTTCAACGTTATCATTTGCAGGGGTGAACGCCTTTGACAGTCCCTTTTTTCCCCTCTCAAAAATTGTATAACTCCTTACTGGCAAGTTCTAAACACCTGCTACCGCTTAGGTGGCCTTGTAGTTAGAGCGCCCGCCTCGGATACATTAGGTCGCGTGTTCGAACCTCGGCCGAATTGTACGAGAGGCATAAAAATGGTTTTAACAGATGCCTCAGTAGGCGCTCAGCATTAATAGGTTAGAGTCGGGACTGGTCGGATGGGTGTCAGGATAATACGACTGGGTGACATGATGCCCCATAAACCAACAAGTAAGTCTCTGATGGTTTTTTCTTCTTTTTCTTTTTTGACAGCTGTCAGTACAAAAGGGGGAGACCTACTTGTTGGTCTAGATGTCCCAGTTCTAGATATTACTATAAACTGCCACACTGCAGATATCGTAGCGATATGACTGAAAAATTGTTAAATCTATGTTAAAATCCAAATCGTGCACACACACACACACACACACACACACACACACACATTAAATACGTACTGATTATACGTATATTTCATAACATTTAATCAGAACAAACCTCATCAAAAAAAGCCTGTTGTATTCGAAATATGTAAATAATCTTTCTTATCCTGAAATCAGGATCGGAACCTTAGCATAATACCAAGCAATACATTTCCAATAATGTAAAAAATTCAATAATAATGAAGTATACCTGTATCATATCGGGTACTTTGGCAAAGCTATGTAACAAAGTTAAGAAAAATGTAAAACTCTTATAGTGTAGGTTATGAACACCTGCATGTGAATACCTACCGACAGGTATGTATAATAAGGTTTATAATTTCTTTGAATGGTGTTCGAATATACCTTCTCCAGAAGGAATTGCCCCTAATCAGATATCAGGATATATAATCACCAATTCATTAAATAACTACAGAGACTTAAAGCCAGCAACGTGCTGGGGATTTGCGGGCCCCGAACATCATTCAGATTATTACCCCCCCCCCCATCCAATGCCCCGCAAGCTTTCGGCAGGCAAAATATGTCGTGTTTGACTGCGTGTGGGGTCACCTGGGGAAGGGGGGGGGGCCAGAGCGAATTGCTCGGGTATCTTGGCCAATGCATAGCCCCTTTTTTAATGCTTAAGCAAAATAGAGATATTTCAAACATTGTAGCATTACATCTGTCCTTCTGCATGCCACAAACTCCACCAGCGAACTCCAAACTTCTATTGTCGAATGACAATCAATTCTTTGGCTAAAATTCTGTTTTTCTTTTCTTTTAACAAATACAATCATTCTTAATGACTTCCTTGTAGATCTTCAGCAATGAATGAAACCTCAGGGTTTTTTTTTTCCACAGACACCGAACAAGAAATGGATGTTTTAGTTCAAGTGACGCCGACAGTGACTGAAATACACGTGAAATGTACAATGGATCTTTATCAACTTTTAACATTTCTAACATGTTCATATATTCTTGTCATATTAGTCAAATTCAGCTTCATTCACTCACGTTGTACACTGATTCGAACGATGCTGCTTCTTGTGAATAGCGCAATGGGAGAGAACTACCGTAACGGGGATAGAACTACCGTAATGGGGAGAGAACTATCGTAATGGGTAGAGAACTACCGTAATGGGTAGAGAACTACATTTTTTGTTGAGGGTACGCTTGGCAGGAATTCTGAGTCCACGCGGTGTGTCAATACAACAATCTTACACTCGATGTATACATTTTTCACTTGACAAAAACTCGGCAAGGCTTATTTCCTCTCAATGAAACATTTATACATATCGTGCTCTCTCTCTCTCTCTCTCTCTCTCTCTCTCTCTCTCTCTCTCTCTCTCTCTCTCTCTCTCTCTCTCTCTATATCTATATATATATATATATATATATATATATATATATATATATATATATATATATATATATATAGTGTGTGTCACAACAAATCCACACTTTGATGACGAATTATATAGAAAACGGATGCAGAGACGGATAGACAAAGCAATTACTTGCAACAATTCTCATTGCGCCATTATTTACAAGCAAAAATTTGCAATTTGGAGTTACAACAAGCATGAAATTTACTTGAAAAAAAACAAACAAGAAATGATCATCACTTTTAGCATGGTGATACTTGGTCTTGACTTTAATTTTACCTCTTTCACACATAACGTCAATTAAATATTTTCTATCGGAAATTTTGATGACTGAAAAATCAAAATGATCGCTAGAAATATACGCAAGTATAGAAAATTGTAACAAATTTTCTCTATGAAAAATGCCGGGAGACATATTTTGGTGTTAGGTATTCGAATCTGTGTCCTATTATGAGACAAAATTATTATTATTATTATTATTATTATTATTATTATTATTATTATTATTATTATTATTATTATTAGTAGTAGTAGTAGTAGTAGTAGTAGTAGTAGTAGTAGTAGTAGTAGTAGTAGGATGAGGAGGAGGATGAGAAGGAGCAGTAGTAGTAGTAGTAGTACTAATATTTCAGTGCTAAACAAGAGGAAATTAGATAGTGGTCATAAATAGGACCCCCATTCACCTAACTCTAAATCTTAGACTACTAGTTTATTTATTTATTTATTTATTTATTTATTTATTTATTTATTATCTCATATTTGGCCGCTGTACAAGATATTTTATACAGTCAAGAAATAGTTCTGTGCATAAAACGTTATTCTGTTTATCGATCGAAGTTAAATTTTTTGGCAGGTTCAAAGATACGATTTTGTGATTTAATCAGAATTATGTACTGAACTTCCCATTTATGAATACTTTCTAACTTCTATACAGGGGTGGGTGACAACCGGGGACATATCGCCGTGGCCCGAGCCCGTAAGGAGGCATGGGTCGAACAGAACATTTTAATTTTAAATATTGTTCGAACAAGGACTAGGATAGTCCTATATTTTTCTTACCCCAAGTTTCTATACGGCCCTGCTTCCATATATCAAAGCATAACAACAACTCTCCACACAGAACTGACATGTACATGAATCACGCTTAGGCTATACTGTGCCCGCAACGAGATTTTATCTAGTCACATTTACACCATATCCAGCACGTTCGCTGGAGGAGGTTGAACATACAGACTAGCTTAACACTTTCTGTACGGCTGGATCGGCTCAAATGTTGGGGTGAGAGCTCCTGGATTTTTAAAAGGCTCTAACTTTCATCGAAATGCCACCAACGCAAACGTCTATTTACATATAACTCAATAAACATTTGATAAACGATTGTATGTTTGTGTGTATATGTGTGTATTTCTTAATAGCTGAAGAGTCCGGAAATCTAGGACTCCTCCCCCTCCCCCAATCTGGCCCAGTTAAATGACGATATAACACAACAAGATATGTCGGGTGTACAATTTCACACAGAATGTTCAATAAACTTAATAGCTGAAGAGTCCGGAAATCTCGGACTCCTCCCCCTCCCCCAATCTGGCCCAGTTAAATGACAATGATATAACACAACAAGATATGTCGGGTGTACAATTTCACACAGAATGTTCAATAAAGGGAATTCCACTATGATTTGTTTTACTATTAATAGACATGAAAATATGAGTGGGAATACTGCTACGTGGAACCTGTGCGATCAGGTAAAATACCAATATTATAGACTATTTATAGGCATTAACCACCAGCTCACGTGATGTTTACAGGTCTTTCCACATATAAATTACAGCTAGCAGTGTTACTCGCAACGCTTAGTCGATCACACCGAACAAGTAGAAGTAGTGTTTACTGTCACATAAAGAAAACGAGTATTTGTTTTTAAAC
>JAEAOA010001367.1:0-22024 GCA_016746295.1 Potamilus streckersoni
ACACACACACACACCCCGCTTTAGAATGAACGTCCTTATTTGGGTTTGGAGAAGAGAAGTAGTATCAAGGGATGTTGCTGAACCATGCAAACAAATTTTATTTTTAACTGAACGTTTTGACGTGGCTGAATTAGTAATACCTCTGCTACACTATGTACTGAGAACGAATTGATATCGAAATATTTGCCAGCAGCGTACATCGATGACAAAAAAAATTCAGGTCTCTAAATTCATTGAACTAACTGGCCGCAATTTGTTTGTGTTTGCCTGTTTTTCCACGTAATTGTATTTTCAGTTTATGTGTTGGCATGTAAATTTTCTAAATGGTTATCTGTTCTATTTGAGTTCACGTGACAATAACTAATTCATCGTTGATAACGTCTTTAAAACAATCATAAACAAGTCTGTGTGAAAGATATGTTTTTTTTCCACGACAGTGAATCGCATGTAAGTAGTGAATGGGGACGATATAGCGTCAATGGGAGTTATCATTAAAAACCAGCGTGGGACGATATAGCGTCAAGATTTTTGGCGAAAAATGAAACAGCGTGGGGTAATATAGCGTCAAGGGGAATTTTGTATTAGCACACCCTGGGACTGTATAGCGTCAAGAGAAATGGTCCCAGGTGGCATGACGTCACGGTACTGGACACTTGTCAACAGTGTAGCAATGTGTAAGTACTGTGACGTCAAGCATTCGTCAAGTACTGTGACATCAAGCGTTCGTCGTGTTAGTGAATGTAGTGATATGTATGTTTTATAACTTATACAGGCAATTTGTTATGGAAAAGTATAATCTTTTCGAGGCATGGAAAGTGGCCCTGAAAAGGGCCGTTGTTTATGATGTTAACATCATGCCGTTAACATACAAGACATCGCATTGCTTTTTTCTTTCTCAAAGCTTGTCTTAAACTGCATCTCACTTCTTGTCCGAAGATGAGAGTCCGCTTCAAACAGCCTTGTCTTTCCACATAACATCTTCTTTTCCAAACAGTAGCACCTTTAATCCGGATGACAGTCCATTTTGTTTTCGCATACACGGGTAATTCTGGATCAAAAAACAATGACGATAACCAACTAGAGGATTTAGCAGTGATCAACATCTTCTTTGTGTGTGATGAGAACAGGTGAAGGCAATGAAGTGAACTGTTTGTATTTATAGGGAAAGACTGGATCGAAACAGATTGAAATGGTTGACCAATCCCAATACGCGTTACAAAATTCGGTCACTTCGCGGAGCCTGTCTTCCAATCTGAAGAGAGTTCCCTGTGACGTCACAATGCCTATATACGTTCACTAGCGTTCGTGCGAAGTTAATAGATGCGGCATTGTTGAGTCAAACATGACGGAACTTAAGAAGACAATGAATTGGGGTGCACCAGCTGCGGAGACGAAAAGCAATGGTATAGCTTCAGCTACTAAAGTGAACACAGTGTCACTGACCGAAGAGGTTGATTTCAACTGGGATTTAGTTGATTTTCTCTCCGCAAGAATTTGTACCGGCACCAGTACCTTCACCAATTTCTCCTTCTTTACCACGCATCGACGATTTTAAACAAAGACAAAAAGAAGAATTAGAGAAATTTTTACAGCAGCAGAAAGAAGCAGAAGAAGCATTTCTGCTTGAACAGCAACAGCGAGAAGAAGAAGAGACGAGAAGGAAACGACAAGAAGAAGAAGAAGCAGTAGAAAAGAAAGCAAGTCCAGGAGAGAAGGAAAACAGTGAAAGTCAAACGGTCACGATACTCTTGGATATTTTAGCGGAGTTAAGAAATCTGAAAGAAATGTATCAGACTTCTTTATTACGACCGAAGAGAAAAAGACCTTCCCGAGCCAAGCAGACTAACATTGTGACTACACCAGAGATTCCACCATTAGTAATTTCTACTCAATCACTGACAAGAGCAAGTCCACAAGTTGGCCTTGGCCGTGGCAAAGGCATAAGGCAATTAAAGCGAATTGCTTCTCGTTCTTGAGTGTGTTCTCAGGAAACAAAAGACCCAACGGTCCTTTTCAGGACCACTCATTACTTTCGAAAAGAAATACTATTCATTTTGCCAAAAAAAAAATCAATGAAAACTTAAAATCCTTGTATCACCCTTTAGTATGTATGTATGCATTTATGTATGTGTGTGTGTATGTGTGCGTGAATGTAGACTCTTATTCTAAAAAAATTAAAACCAGGAGACACTTACGTTTTTTTCAATCTGGTCTATTCTGGTACAATTCTTTACAATTCAATTCACAACAGAACGCAACACTTGTTTAAAAAAAGTTCATAGACTTCTTCTGTGCCTGTTTTTTTTTAATTTCTTCACTTTCACAGTTTCCTTCTTCTCTTCCTGTCTCGGGGTTCTTTCTTTTCCTCTTCTTCCTCTTTCTCCTGCTCCTGTTGTTGTTTCTTAGGGCACTCTGTAGACCAATGTCCTCTCTCTTTACAATGATAACAGGTATCTCGACTCTTGTCTTTTTTGACACTGGTTTTTTGACCGTCTGGACATTCCGTAGCCCAATGCCCTTTATTCTTACAGATATAGCAAGTATCCTGACTTTTGTCTCGAAAAGTGGAAGAATAGTCCGTTGGATTGTCTGGCGAAAACTTTCGAATGACACCTCGTAAAGCTCTAATGAGAAGTTCGATTTGTGTGGGTTCTTCCATCGTACTGATCAGCTTGAGAGCAAAAATGAATACTGAGAGGGAAGGCACTAGCCCTTTATATATGCACTGATTTGACATGAATATATAGGACCCACGTCATTTCAAATGTAGTCATTTCACTTTTTTCAATCAAGATGAAACGATCGCACGATTTCAGTGAGAGAGAAAAAGAAAGTAAGAGGCAGAAACGTGATTTATCGCCTCGCACAGTAGCCGAAGTCTTGGCTCAAATTCATGCCAGTGATTTTGAAGATGAGATGAGTGAACCAGAATCTAAACCCAGGGAGTCTACAGCAAAGCAAAATAAAGTACCAACAGTAAACCCTAAAAATTACTATCACATTCAAGAGACCGACAAACGATCCTCTAGAAAATTTAGAACTACAGCCCACACGTACACCGTGAAGTTTAAAGATTTCAAGTCCGACGTACCACTGGAGAAAGCAGAAGAGTTCATCACCGATGTGTGGGATTCTTTGTTAACAAATCTGAAACAGCAATGTGAAGCCAAAGAAGACGATCGCTTGAGACTTTCCATTCATCACGACAATTTGAAGTCTCCTGTATGGATCGAGTTTAGCAGTCCATCAGAATTGACACCTTCCAAAATCATCGACAAGATTCAACACGTGCAACAATCCAACGACAAGTTTCACATCACCGACGGAAAAGCGACACTGTTCATGACCCACGTTTCTCTTCCCCAAGGGACAGGACAGCGCAAAAAGGTGTTCTTGGTAGACAACCTTCGCAGCATCAAAAAGAGCATCGTCCAAATTAACAACCCTCAAGACAAAATGTGTTTAGCCCGTGCCATCGTGGTGGGACGAACGTATGTCGACAAGAATAACACGCCAGAATGGAAAAGAGCCTGGAAAACTATTCAACAATCGGACCGAGCGAAACAACAAAAAGAAGCAGAACTCCTGTTACAGCAAGCGGGACTAGCTAAAGACACACCCTGTGGCATTCCTGAAATGCAAAAGTTTCAAGACGTTTTGGCTCCACGTTACACCTTGAAAGTGCACCCAAAAGAAGTGCGCGGACCACTGTTGTTTCGAGGCAAAAATTTCCAAGACGGAAAATACATTCACATCTATCATCACGAAGAACATTTTGATGCCATTACCAGTATCACTGCATTCCTGTCCTACGGTTATTACTGTGAGAAATGTGACTACGGCTATAACAATCGAGAACAACATAAGCATTGCGGATCGAAATGTGAGGGATGTTTAGCCTCTAAACCCTGTTTAGACGAAGGACAAGAACGAGTGCATTGCTCTGCTTGTCAGCGCACGTTTATCAGTCCTGCCTGTTACCAGCAACATTTGAAGACGCAAGGTTCACAGCGGAAAAGTGCATGTCAACTCCTGAGATTGTGCCCTACTTGTGGACAAGGCATACGTACCAAAAGCGCCAAGGCACACGTCTGTTCAGGAAAGAAAAAATCTCACATTTGTCACCAAATGGTGGACTTGGAACACCAATGCTACATTCAAAAATACCATTCTAAACATGAAGAAAAAGAAAAAGAAGAGGTCCAGAAAAAGAAAGGCAATTTCATCTTTTTCGATTTCGAATGCATGCAAGAAACTGGCATTCACATCCCTAATTTCTGCGTGGCTCATCGAGCGTGCGAAAAATGCATCCAAGAGCCTATCTTGACTCACTGCCCTCACTGTAGCAAGATTCCTGGTGGACGTGAAAAAATCTTTAGGGGACCGAACACATTGACCAATTTTGCCCAATGGGTCTTAGACCCTATCAACGAGACGTGGAGCCAAGAAGATATCGAACGTTACGGAGATTGTCATCGTTTTGCCACAGTCATGGCTCACAATTTCTCGGGATACGATGGACAGTTTTTGCTGAGATACTATACGGAATAAAGTACCGAACGTGCTAAAGTGACTTTGAACGGAGCCAAAATCATTTCCATGCAAGTGGGACAAGTGCAGTTTAAAGATTCGATGAGTTATTTGGCCATGCCTTTGAGTCGCATGCCTAAAACGATTGGCATGACAGAAATGGCCAAAGGCTATTTTCCTCACTTTTACAATACCGAAGCCAATCAACATGCTGTTCTACCTCATTTGCCAGAGGTTCACTACTACGACCCCGACAACATACGTACCGAACAACGAGAAGCTTTCTTCGCATGGTACCAGACTCACGCTTCGGACCCTTTTGACTTTCAGGAAGAAATGTTAAAATATTATCGTTCCGACGTGGACATTTTACGGCGTTGCTGTGGAAAATTTCGAGAATTATTCATGGAACACGGAGGAATCGATCCTTTGAAAGAAGCCTGCACCCTTGCTAAAGCGTGTTCCTTAGTGTACCGTCAACGATTCATGCCCGAAAACACCCTAGCTGTTATCACCCCTCAAACGACCCATTTTGTCAAACGACAATACTCGGTTAAAGCACTACGCTGGTTACATTACTTGTGTGACAAGGAAGACAAATGGATTCAACATGCCCGCAACGGAGGAGGTGAAAAGACCATCGGAAGGTATTCGGTAGATGGTTGGAACTTAGAAAACCCTCAGATCGTGTACGAGTTTAACGGTTGCTTATTTCATGGATGCCCTATCTGTTATCCTCAACGGAGCACTAAAAATCAGTTTTTACAACAAACCATGGAAGACTTGTACCAGGCCACTTGTCAACGTCGCTTGAAGTTAGAAGAGCAAGGATATCAAGTGATAGAAATGTGGGAACACGAATACGACCAGCGATTGAAAACCGATCCCGAGTTTAAGCGTATCGTGGAAAGTTACAAGCTGTCGGACCCTCTAAACCCAAGGGAGAGTTTGTACGGAGGACGGACGAATGCCGCCTGTTTGCTGTACCAAGCCGACGAGGAGAAAGGAGAAGAAATCAAATACTTGGACGTGTGTTCTCTGTACCCATACGTGTGCAAGTATTGTCACTTTCCGGTAGGTCACCCACAATTGCTGACCGAACACATTGACGTGGACAATATTAGACAATACGAAGGATTGATCAAGTGCAAAGTCTTGCCTCCCACGAATTTGTACCATCCCGTGTTACCCCATCATTGCCAAGGAAAACTGATGTTTCCTTTGTGTCGCACTTGTGCTGAAACGTGCAACTAAAACCACCCTTGTCAGCACACACAGGAAGAACGTGCCTTGACGGGAACATGGGTTAGTGTAGAATTGTTTAAAGCTCTGGATCTGGGATACCGACTGTTAGAAGTGTACGAAATTTACCACTTTCCCAAGACAGAAAAGTACCACAAGGGTGACGAGACTCAAAAAGGCATTTTCTCAGAGTACGTAAATGCTTTTTTGAAACTGAAGCAAGAAGCCAGTGGCTATCCTTCCTGGTGTCACACTCCCGAAAGTCAAAAGAAATTCAAAGAGAAATACTGGGAACAGGAAGGCATCACTTTAGACCACGTGGAAAAAAACGAAGGAAGGCGATCATTTGCCAAAGTGATGTTAAATTGTTTGTGGGGCAAAATGGCACAACGTCCGTGTTTACCCAAAACGGAGTATTTGTCACAACTTTTTCGTTACTTCCAGATGATTCACGACAAAACCAAATTCATAAAACACGTGGACGTCGTTCGTGAGGACTTGCTCTTAGTTAATTACGAAGAAGAACTGGACTTTGTAGAAGCCAACGAATTTGGAAATGTCATCATTGCGGCTTACGTGACAGCTCATGCTCGCTTAAAACTATACGAAGCTTTAGAATTGTTAGGAGATCGTGTGTTGTATTTTGACACGGACAGTTGCATCTACATTAGTCGTTTGGGTCAAGAGCAACCTAAAATCGAAGGAGACCGTTTAGGAGCCTGGACAGACGAGCATCCCGAGGACAAGATTCTAAGTTTTGCCAGTGGCGGTCCAAAAAATTACGGTTACGAATTCCGTAACCCTAAAGGAGAAGTGTACACGGAGTGTAAAGTGAAAGGATTGACTCTCAATTATCGCACCAGTCAAGTGGTGAACTTTGGCGTACTCAAAGAAGCCTTGCAGTCTGGTCAGGATGGAAACTTTAAAGTGACCACTTACCAACCTAACAAGATTGTGCGTTTGCCCACACATCAAATCGTCAGTCGACCTTTGGAAAAAGTCTATCAAATCGTGTATCAGAAGCGAGTACGGCTTCCTAACCACTTCACTTTACCGTACGGACACGCTGATATTGCTCAGCATATAAAAAGGGACAACGTTCAAGACTAATAGTTCATTTGGACTACCAAGACCAAGAGAAAAAGATGAATCCTTTTACCCAGCAAATATCCAGCAAGAGTAAACTTGAGTGCGATGCTGTACCTTGCGATGACGTAGATGCTGTACGCTGTGACCTTAGCGATTCAGTACCACATTATCGTCATGGGAACTTTGCAAAGACGACCAAACCTATCCTGGAAACGAGTGATAATGATGGTATACGTGTCAATCCTGACGGATGCAAAAGTGATGCCGCTCGTCATCGTACACCTTTTCACATTATCTGTGGATGTCATCCTCCACAACAAACGCTTCGGTTACCACCCTACGGATGTCACGTAAAACTGAGCAAACTTTTGCATATCTCACCTTACCCTCATCGAGGTGAATCTGCACAATACGAATATTCGTTTCCTGTGCGTCTGCCAGAATACTCTGATTATGAAAGTCGGATCCAAACCTTTCGAGGTAAATGGCCAAAATATCTGGGAGGACCTACCCCCGAAGAATTAGCCAGAGCTGGATTTTTCTACTTGGGTGAAGGGGATAAAGTCAAGTGCTTTAGTTGTGGCATGTCACTTCACAAGTGGGAACAGAAAGATTCCGCTTACCTGGAACATGTTCGTTGGTCTCCGGATTGACATTACGTACCTTTAGTGGGACCTCGTCCTTTATTTAAATTCAACGATGTCAAGTAAGAAAGTAGCCACAGGGTTAGGAGTCCAAGGTCGGGTCACCCCTAGTCAAGTATTTAAACCTGACATCAATATCAATCTTCAAACATTACCGCTGGAATTGCAAGAGAAGATCTACAAGGACATTTGGCAGAGTCTTGCTAGTGCCAAATCTCAATTGGTGACTGTAGAAAGTTTGTGTCGAGAAATTCACAGGAGGAAAGTGAAAGAAGTCAACCAACAAGTTCGATGTCTTTGGATTAAAGTTGTGTTCATTCTTTGTTTTCGCTTTAGACCATTTACAACGGAAGATTTTATTAACATTCTGGACCGTTATCCTGAATGGCAGTGGAATGAAATAACTCACTACGTTCAATACTTTCGCTCTAAGAGAAGTGTTTAAGACATGGTTATGGATCCTTTACTAGAGAATATTCGTGGTTTACCTGTGGAATTGAGAGAACGAATTTATCGAGAGTTGGTCAAAATACAAGTCAAACGCAAAGAACTATTGCATCCGTTACGTCACCGATGTTTGAACCACTGGTACCTCAGTGCTATAAAAGGATTGATTCTGAAGAAAGTGTTCAAGTGGTCAGACATTAGTCAACATCGAGTGGGAAAAAAGTGTATTGTTAGTAGAGATTATATGTACTTCCAGTTACACTTACTGAATCGAATTCCAGAGGACGAGTTAGAGAGTTACCACAATCTTGAACAGTTTGTAAACTTAGTGGAAAAGGAAACTTCTGATCGACTAGTCACATACTTTAGTGTATTTCAGTTAGTGACTAGAGAATTTAGATTCGAGAATGGAATAAAACGACTATGTTTGTGGAGAAATTACGGTTATATGCTGGCGAAAAAAAGTGACTATAAAATCGTTCTACCATGCCGAAACCGTTATCATTGTTGATTCAACAGATTCCTTGGAAGGAGATCCATGACCATATTCAATCAGTGGAGGATTACCATTGCCTTTTACGAGAACTGTGTCCATTGAATTGGGGACGACGTGTCGTGTGTGTCTTAGTGACTTGCTTTCTGGGATTTCGTTTACCGTCCGATCATTTGTGGACACTTTACGAACAGTACGTACCACTCCAAAAACAAAATATGAAAGTGATGCCTTTAAATGCTCACGAGAAACTCATTCTCCTGAAAGCTTTGCGCTTTCATTTGGATACTTCTAAACCTTTACGGGAAAACAAGATTCGTCAACTTTTAGGTACCGAAGAGGTGTATGAGGATGTGTGTGTAGCTTGTGACTTACACCCTCACTGGACAGATGTACGTGACTGGAAAAGTGTGGGTTTTGAGGCTTGGACTAAAGAAGTGGCTAACTATGCCCGAGATTTGTAATCCTGAAGCATTAAAACGTTCCGTGAAAAAAGTCACTTTTCATTCTGTGTTAGTGACAATACCAGAAGAAGAAGAAGAACAGCCTGTCACGGAGGAAAACCATTCTCTTCAGGACAGGACGATCCTTGACCTTTCCGAAAGACCATTCCAGGAAAACCTTTGTGTGACAGTACCAAACCATGTACAAACGTTTAGAACATTACGCATTATCCCTAGGACACTACATTTGAATGACAAAAAATGTTGTCAAGTAGAAATTTGTTTATATTCCACGATAGTTGTGTTGATGTGTCTTTTATTCATGTACTTAACCATTTGGCTATTATGTATTTATGTCTTTCGTGTTATTTCATTTTAAAGTTTGCAATAAACGTGTCCTGAAAAAGTATAAAAACTCTTGTCTTGTTTGTCATCGTGTTACACGAAAGGTGACATTCCTGACGCCACTATGGCTACCTCTACTGTCTCTGCTCCCTCTTCCTCCACTTTCAAAGTCATTGACGAACACTTAGACCGTGCTAGTTGGGATGCCTTGTATCTTCGACATCCCTTTAACATGCTCATTGCTGGACCTAGCGGTTCAGGCAAAACCGAATTTGTCAAACGTTTGATCGAACATAAACATCATTTGATCGATCGTCCACCTCAACCTATCGTGTGGTGTTACAAAGAGTGGCAATCCGCGTACAACCTTCTACGAGAAAGTCAAGGTGAATCCATTGTGTTTGTGGAAGGCATTCCGGTCGAAGACGACGGTATCGTGTCTGACCCCAGTCAAACCCATTTAGTTATTTTTGATGACATGTTAGGAGAAGACGAAGAAGAAATTAAGCTGTGGTTAACACGCAAAGGGCATCATCGTAATGCCAGTGTCATTTACATTACTCAAAATTTGTTTCAACAAAGTAAAGCCCATCGTACCATCAGTCTCAATGCTCATTACGTGGTCTTGTTTAAAAGTCCTAGAGATAAATCGCAAGTGCAAGTCTTAGCCAAACAGTTAGGAACACCTTGGCTAACTCATGCGTACGAAGATGCCACTCAAACTCCACACGCCTATTTACTCGTGGATTTGAAACCCACTACCCCCGATTATTTGCGATTTCGTACCCATCTGTTTCACCACTGGTGTCAAGACGGTGGACCTGTCGTGTACTCATCCCCGTCGTCGACTTAACCATGACCAGCAAAGACAAAAAATAGTATAAAAACCTTGGTTACTTGGATTCTGTCTCACACATTGTCAACATGACGTCCCTTCAGTCTCATCTTCCCGTTAAATTGATTCGTGCCTTGTATGGCATTAGTCGCGAGAAAAATCCACAAATACGTGCTCGTGTCTTAGAAACCAGTCTCAAAGAAGTCTTACGATGGTTTACGGTGACAGCACGTCAATTACTGCAAGGCATCATTCAGATTCCACATCAAACCAAACGTTTTTTGACAGAAACAGAGTAGCCTTGACGCAACTAGCTGATCCTCGCATTGACACTCAAACCAAAAAGCAAATCATTTTGAAACCTGGAGGTAGTGGTTCACTAGGAGGTGTCATCATTCGTTCCCTCCTAAAATGGGATCCCAATGCACCCAAACTTGTCCCCAAGAAACAAGTTACTCCCAAACGTACCCAGAAGAAAAAGAAAAAGAACCACGGTAGTAAAACCAAGTCACCACCTCAGAAAACCGAAAAGAAAAGTCCGCCGAAAACAGTTTCAACCTACATGAGAGCGTCTCCAAAAATGTCTTCTCCATCAGTAATACCCGCTTCCTCTTTAGCAGCAGCGGCTGCTGCTCACAAAGTACCTGCCCCAAAAATCAAAGTCCAAGAGAGAACAGGTGTGTTACAAAGTTTACTGGATTTGTCCAACCAAGAATTGGCTCGATTTAGCCCTTTGCGAACTCCTCCACGACGTGTGTTGCCTGTCATCAAGTTGATACGACGTAAAGACAATCAGTGGCGACGCATTCCAGTATAAAAAGACCCGAGGTCCATTTTAACATCAGTGTGTTCTTTTGTGCTGCTAATCACCTCAAGATGGCACCACCAAGAAGTGTACACCATCACCATCGTCGTTCTTCTGTGCAAAAAGGAAAAGGAAAACGAAAACGTCAGTCACGTCATCCTAAGAAACGTTTAGTTCAGCATCGACGACACCTACAGAAAAGTCACAGTCGTTCCAAGAAAAAAAGGAGTCACCAAAGAGGAGGTTTCCTCAATCCTATTCAAGCCTTTCTAAATATTGACAACACCATGAGAAAAATTAACCAATTTCTAAAAGAGAGACAACAAAAAATTGATCAGGGACAAAAACCATATGAATAAGGGACTAACAAGGACGAACAATGAAGTTAAGTGGCTGTCGTGTACCCAAAGATGTATCGTTCTCCTGTTCCAAAAGGAAACAAGACAGTTTCTTTGTGCTAAAAAAGGATAAAAGGTCATGTACCCAAGTGATTGACGTTAGTGTACTTTTTGGTGTCTGCCCTGGAAACAATTCTCAAAAAAATGTCACCCTCCAAAACCCATTCCTCTTCTACTCCTAAAGGAAAGAAAAGAAAAGGACTACCTCCTCGTTTAGTCAAACATTGGGACATGTTGTCTGTCCTGTCCAAAGCTCCTTCACCCATGGGAAAAAAACTCATTCAAACCGCCTCGAAGGACGTCATTGATACCGTGTGCGAATGTTGTCTGAATGTTTTGAAAGGCACGATTCCTTTGTCTGCACATCAGAAAAAATGCTTAGCCAAACATCGACACGTTCTTCGCCAAATGGTCCAAAAGAAAATTCCTATTCGTCAAAAGAAAAAGATGTTGGTGCAACGCGGAGGAATTGCTATTTTACCCATGTTAGCACCCATGTTAGCACCCTTGCTGGGAAACATAGCACAACCCTTGTTGCAAGGAGTAATGGGATCACTTGGAACTATCCTGGGAGGACGAAGATAAAAGGAGAACACTGGAGTCAAAAGATCCCAGACGTGATTCTTGAAATCTAATGGAAGGACGAAAACTGACTTTAGTCCCTTAATAAACGATGGATGGAATACCATCGTTGGCAAGAACAACGGACCCCACAATTACCTCCCAATCCTCATTTGACCGAAATGTCACAGTTACAACACGAATTGCAATCGTTGATGGATCGTAGCGATTTGTCCGAAACGGAAAAAATCTCAACGGTACGGTCAATTGTTGCAACGACTGCAACTCTTTCACCAAAAAGCATTAGACGAAACAGCTGTACCTTCTTTGAAAGATTTGAAAGCCCTGATGAAAAGTCCATCACCACCACCACCACTTACCTCAGCGGTTAAGACAGAAGCAACCCCACGGATACCTGAAGAAGAGGTACGAGAAGTCTTTCAAACACCACCAGCAGCTCCTCTTCCTAGTAAAATTGCAACGTCCTTGTTGACCCCTTCCCCTACACCTCAACGAGAAGAACTTAAAGCTTGGGTTAAAAAGAAGATGTCCACTCCTTTTTCGACAGAAGTAAAAAAGAAAGAAGGGAAACCAGAAGTGAAAAAAGACAAGAAAACCAAAGAAATTCTCTTACCACCATTACCACCTCCAACACCATTACCAAAACTACCTTCCACTTCGACTCCTGTGGCACATCGAACACGTAAAGCCGTTTCCAAACCACCCTCTCGCTCCATAGCGAAAAGCATCAGCGAAGATTGGATCACTTATTAAAAAAAAACAAAAAAGAAAAAAATGGAGAAGGTCTTAGCTAGCATTTACTACGATCCATCTCATCCAGCTGGCTACGGAGGTGTTCAAAAATTGTATCGTGCTGCCAAAACAAAACTGAAAAGTGTCCGTTTACCTCAAGTGCAACGATGGTTACAAGAACAAGCTACGTACACCTTACACAAACCTATTCGACGAAAATTTTCAAGAAGTCGCACCCAAGTGGAAGATATCGATCATCAATGGCAGGCGGATTTAGCCGATGTCTCTCATTTGGCCACCTACAATCGTGGCTACAAATATTTGTTTTGTGTCATCGACGTCTTTTCCAAATTTGCTTGGGTCGTGCCTTTGACTTCCAAATCGAGCAGTGAATTAGTGCGAGCCTTGAAACTGGTGTTGAAACAAAGTGGTCGTCACCCTCTTCGATGGCAAACCGACAAAGGTACCGAATTTCTAAACCAAGCTTTCCAAAAAGAATTGAAGAAACGTGACATTCATATTTTTACCACCGAGAATCCCGAAACTAAAGCCAGTATCGTGGAACGTTTTCAACGCACTTTGAAAGAACGCATGTAGAAATATTTTACGCATCAACACACTCTCAAGTACATCGACATCTTGCCACACCTCGTTCAATCGTACAACCAATCTTACCATCGGAGCATTGGACGTGCCCCTCAAGAAGTGACTCCCGACAACGAAGTGACCGTCTCCGAGCGTCTGTTTGGTACGTCCCCGTCAGTCACTAGTTCCAAGAAAGGTAGACAGTTAGCCGCAGGAGATTGGGTACGCATTGGCAAAACCAAACGTACTTTCGACAAAGGTTACTTGCCCAACTGGACCACCGAATTGTTTCGGTCACTGAACGAGTGCGTGGTCGTTATCCTCCCGTCTATAAATTGGAAGACATGAACGGAGAAGTGTTAAAAGGAACGTTTTACTTACCCGAGTTACAACGTGTGACCAAAAAAGAAGACGACGTGTACGAAATCGAAAGCATTCTCGATCGAAGAACACGAAAAGTGGGAAAACGGCGTGTCAAAGAAGTCAAAGTACATTGGAAAGAATATCCGTCAAGTTTTGACTCTTGGATTAACGCTTCTCAAATCATTGACTATAAAAGGAAGTGACCATCATGGTCTTCAACACAGCCTCAGTTCCTACTGTGAACGCTTCTTCCCCCAGTTCTTCTCTGCAAGATCTACAAAAGCAACCCTTGTGGGTGTGGTGTGGAGAACGTGTGCCTAAAACGCAAATCGTCTTTTTCTGCCAAATCTTTGTGGTGTATTGTGTCATCGGTGCAGCCATTGCCAATCTAAGTTTATAACAAGGAGACAAACAATTGTGGACCATTTTACTCAGCAGTTGCATTGGTTACCTTCTTCCCAACCCGTCTCTAAAATATTCCTCTAACGGAAACAACAACAACGGGAGTCTGGTGTCCAACGTCAGTTCCAACATTCATCCTAACCATTCTCTTTTAGACACTCCTCTGGTCTCCAGTGACTCCTCGGACACTAGAACTGTGGAATTATGAACAACCAATTTTACTTAACCTTACCCAGTGACAGTTCCATGGAGGTGTTTCCCAAAAACACTTTGTGCTGTTACACGGCCAAATTACCTCAGGCCATTCAATTTGATGACGAAGCCTATTGGGAAGTGGCTTTGGTAGAAATGATTCACCCAACACAAATTAAAAACATCGTTGAAACTCAAAACACGGTATCCGTAGAAGTTGAAGATGAACAAGTGCAACAAGTCATGGGTGAACGCAGTGATAAAGTTGACTTTCCGAAAACAAAGAATCCTGCCACTAATCGAACCCCTTACATGATGAAAATTCCTTCAGGTTATTATTTTAGCGGTCAACATTTGGTGAACACCCTTGCTGACAAGTTCAATATCATGTTTGAAAAAGCCTTGGAGAAAACTAAAAAAGTGTCAAGATTGAATACCACAAAATAGCTCGTCGACTCCTGATGAAATTTTCACATGACAAAGTCTTGGCCATTACATTTTGTCCTGAATTGTATCACATTTTAGGTGGAAACCCCGAAATGGTCAAGAATCATCCAACCAAAATGCCACCCATAGGTAACAATTTGGATTTTGCCAAACATTTTCATTTTTACCTGTAGTAATGAACCAAGGACTGAATTTGATTTTTGAGTACTCCGATGTAGTGGAGTACAACGTAGTAGGTCACACCTCTGTACCGTTACTGCGTGTCATTCCTTTCAAAGTGGATTCTGCCATGGCTGCTGACGAAGAAGGTGGAAACACCTATCACGTTCACCGTGAATTTGTACATCCTCACTATTTACCTGTCAGTAAGTCGTATTTTGACACTGTCAACATAACTATAAAAGGAGATCTGGGACAAAATATTCCATTCACCCAAGGGAAAGTCACTGTGAAACTCCATTTTCGAAAAAGAGTACTCTAAAAAACTTTTTTGTCAGTCATGTATCCTGTGTACCAAGGAGTCACTCGACAACGAGGACATGGTTTAGGGGATATGCTCAAATCGGTCTTTCGTACTGTGGTTCCCGTGTTAAAACCAATGGTGACACGGGGATTGCACGCCTTGAAAGATGCTGCGATGACACACGGTAAAGAATTTCTCCACGATGTCATCATTGACAAACAAAACCCCAAAGAAGCTTTCTTACGAGCAGGCAAAAATGTTTTGCTTCAAACAGGCAAAGATATTTTGGGTCGACGAGAAAATTCTATAAATGCCACGTTTGCTGCTGAGTCAGGCATTCCTGCTTCTCTGAGGTTCCAACAAGGACAAGGCAGAAAAAGACGACGAAAACACCCTTTCAAAGGACTTCATACTCTCAAAGCTAGAAAGACTAAGAAAAGAAAAACTGTTCGAGACTTAGACGTGTTTGATTATTAAATTGTAAACAAAAAAAACAACAGAAAATGATGCACCGAGAGTCTTGTGTCTGTTCCAAGTCAGAATTGGATCTGTTTGCCATGCCACCCACTATGATGACCATGCAAGAATCCCAATGGGTCGAATTTCATCCTGTTTCCTCTTTGACGGATTCCGCTCCCATCGAGTTTGAAATCAAAGGACAACCGGAAGATTACATCGATCTGAATAGCAGTTACTTGTATCTGAAAGTCAAAGTGCAAAAATCCGACGGTTCCAATCTAGCAGATGATGCCAAAGTAGCTCCCGTCAACAATTTCATGCATTCCTTGTTTAGCGAAGTGGATTTGTACTTGAATAACAAACTGATCAGCAGTAGCATGGATACTTACCCTTACCGAGCGTACCTAGAAAATCTCTTGACGTACGGAAAGGAGGCCAAGAACACTCATCTGGATGCTTGCGTGATTTGGAAACCTGACACACCAGAAAAGTTCGACGAACTAGATGAAGACAATAAAGGATTTGTTGCTCGTCAAAAGAAAATCGTGGGAGCCCATAATTTAGAACTGATGGATCGTTTGCATTTGGACATGTGGTTGCAGGAGAAGTATTTGCTGAACGGAGTAGATATTCGTCTGAGATTGAATTGTAGCAGTACGGCTTTCCACTTGATGGCTGAAGAAAATGTCCACTACAAAACCAAAATTCAAGAAGCCAGACTTTACGTGCGTCGCGTAGAAGTGTTACCTAAAGTGGGAAACGACATCAGTCACACCTTGAGCAGAACCACTGCCAAGTATCCGATACGGCGTGTAGAAGTGAAAACATTCACTATTGCTACTGGACTCCGATCCAAGATCGAAGATCATCTATTCCAAGGCCAGTTACCCAAACGTTTAATCGTTGGCATCGTTAGCAATGCAGCCTTCAACGGAGCCAACAATGAAAATCCTTTTGAGTTTAACCACTACAAAGTGTCCAAAATTGAAGTCAGTCGCGATGGCAAGACTCTGTGTACCAGACCCTTTGAACCTAACTTTGACCAGAAGAATTACTTGAGATCGTACTTGTCCCTGTACGAAGCTACCGGTCAACTAGGAACCAACACCAGTCACGGCATTTCGTACGACGATTATGCTGGAGGATACACTTTGTGGGCCTTTGATTTCACTCCAGACCAAGGCAGTGACGAGGGACATTTCCACCCTATAAAATCCGGTCAACTGCGAGTGGAACTTCAGTTTGCAGATCCTCTACCCCACACAACGAACGTCATACTGTATGCTGAATTCGATAATACCATAGAAATCAACAGTTTGAGAGAAGTTATTCTAGACTATTAGTCACTATGGAGGACACTTATCCTTCTTTGAAAGTGGAAGAATCCATGGAATGGGAGGATACCGTGAAAACCAATTTCAAAGACGAAGACAAAGAAAACGAGGTCGTGAAGTCAAGATGGCCAGAACAAGAACAACATTTAGTCTCCTGTTTTGCTAAACACTTGGCAGATAAAATTACGGAATTGGTCAAGAAAGATTGCTATGGATGTCAAAACAATCATCCCAGTCAAATTCAACACGATAAATGTCTCATGATGAGTCAAGAAGAAAAATTGGACGAGTATCTGGACGAAGCTTGGAGTCTCATCGCAGAAGAAACCGTGTTGCATGAGTGGTATAAAGGCTTGTGTGATCATTCCTGTCCTCCACTGACTACTTGAGAGATCTATCACATCGAAGCTCTCTTAGCCCAGAGTTGGGAAACCAGGCGAAGAAACGGTTACTTGTCAGAACTTTTCAAGCAAAAAGTCAGAATTGAATTGATGACTTATCATCACCTGTGAAGAAAACAAACAAGAGAAACAAAACAAGCAGAAAATATGGATACCTGGGAACTTTATTACCTTTTCAATAATAGTTCGTATACTGCTTCTTGGAATCCTGTAGTGTGTGCTAAAGATGAACTCCCACATCGCAAAACTCAAGACCACCAAGCTTATGTCATCAACACAGACGACAGTCATCTTCCAGGAACTCACTGGGTAGCCGTGTACTTTCCTCAGGTCAATTGTGTGGAGTACTTTGATTCGTATGGATTACCATCTTTGGAAGACGATATCATTGACTTTATGAGAAGAAATGCCCAGACGACACGATTCAATAATGTGAAGTTACAAAGCAACGATTCCATGGTGTGTGGACAATATTGTGTGTATTTTCTTCATCATCGTAGTCTGGGACATTCTTTAGAACATTTAGTCACTTTTTTTGATCGTGACTCCTCTAGAAATGATGAAAGAGTAGATCGATGGTTTTGTGACTGTTATGGTTATCTTTTGTCTTTAGCTAGAAAACGTAGTGTACATCAATGGCCTCATGATATGAATCAATGGAAATCTCACATGATTTCACAACGTTGTCAACCTTGTCAAAAAAAATTGTATTTTAAATTGAAATGTTGTTTGTTCCTTGTTCCTTGTTAATTCTATTCATTGTTAGTTGAATAAAAAATGTTGTATTTTGAAGAAAAAAAACGTGTCTGTCGTTTGTTTAGTTATTTAAAAAAGACCCACAGTTTGAATATATGCTCTTTGACTTTCTCTCTATCCCTCCTCATGACATGAGCTATCCTCACGTTTCAATAACTAAATCTCAGGGATGTTTTCTATCCCGTCCGCGCTTGTACCATATAAAGCGAACGGGTCTCCAGTCTGACCATTCACTGTTGACTCGTCATCCTACGAAGATGCCTTCCAGACTAGCTAAACTCAACGAAGCTTACGTTCAATTACATCGTGTCAGGCTAAACCTGATACCGAAGCCTGAAGAGATAGAGAATGTCAGAATGCTCTCTATAGCCCAAGATCTCATTGAGAATGTCTTTAGAGAGGAAATTGAGAAAGAAAAAGAAGAATGGACTGAGAAATACAGAACTCAGAAGAGGCAAAGAGAAGAGCAGCAACAGCAGCAGCAACAACAACAATATCAACAACAAGAACCAGACAAAGGATTTGTGGACTGTCGAATAGACACCAAAGACTTCACTTTCTCTTTTCGCAGAAGCAGACCTTATCGTGCAGGAAAACCTGCTGCAAGACGGGGTTGCAATCTTAGACAGTAAAATTCAACAAAGATTGCCTTTACTCTTCGTCAAAAAAAAAAAAAAAAATACTCTTCGTCAAAAAAAAAACAAAAAAAAAACAATCAGCCCTTTTCAGGGCTATTCAAGACTCTCGAAAAGATATATTTCTTTTATTTGCCAAAAAAAATTTAAAATTTAAAATTTTAGAAGTGTGACTATAAACACTTCAATTTTAGGGGAATCAGTAAAACAAACAAAACCCACCCTTTTCTCTCTGTCTTGTCCAACAACATACAAAAAAAATCTGTGTTGGTAAGTCAAAAAAGTTAACGTGAGAACTTCTTTTAAGTCCGCGTGTTTCATATCATAATAAAAAGTTAGGGGATGTTTTCCATCACATCCGTTCTCCAAGGATATAAACGCGAGCATACGTCAGTCTAGCTCCCATTGTGAACCTGTTCACATTAAAGATGAGCGAAAGAATTTCAAAACTTATTGAACTCCAAAGACACCTGGAGTGTGCCAGACGTCTCCTGGACGAACTGACTATGGAGGCTTACAAAGAAGAAGCCAGACAGAAAGAAGTGGAGGAGATAGAGAACCAGCGAGGGATCTTGCTGCATCCCATGGTAAAACTCGTGTGTGAGGTGCTACCTGAGGTGAGGACACCTCCAGCAGCAGCAGCAGCAGCAGCAGTTACACCGCAGAGACCAGTTATTCATCCCCGACTCTGGTCACGAGGACAAGAGGTTCAGCAGGTCTTCACTATTCCACAAACGGAGGAGTGGGATAGTGAAGCCACTCAAGCTCCGTTCGCTCTGCAGGTCAGAGCAATAAATTGGGAGAATGACTGGAGCCGACGATGTGTGTGCGGTGCTCGTCCTGGAAGATGTCAGCATTAGCCAGATGTCATTGGAGTTCAATTAAACAGCCCTTTTCAGGGCTAACCAAATCTCTAGAAAAGAAATACTTTTCAATTTACCATTTTGACAACTTGTGTAAATAATGTGAAGTGTAACTATAAACACTCACTTCAATAAAAATGTGTGTGTGTGTGTTTACATTCGCGTTCGTTGATGAGATGGTGTAGGGTATGATTTGTGCTGCTCGTTTCGTTGATGAGATGGTATATTTTGGGTTTTATGCTTCTCTTTCGTTGATGAGATGGTATAGAGTGTGCTTTTTGTGCTTCTCTTTCGTTGATGAGATAGTATATTTTTTTTGGTTTTATGCTTCTCTTTCGTTGATGAGATAGTCTATTTTGGGTTTTATGCTTCTCTTTCGTTGATGAGATGGTATATTTTGGTTTTTATGCTTCTCTTTCGTTGATGAGATGGTATAGGGTGTGCTTTTTGTGCTTCTCTTTCGTTGATGAGATAGTATATTTTTTTGGTTTTATGCTTCTCTTTCGTTGATGAGATAGTATAGGGTGTGTTTTGTGCTTCTCTTTTCGTTGATGAGATGGTCTATTTGGGGTTTTATGCTTCTCTTTCGTTGATGAGATGGTATAGGGTGTGTTTTTTGTGCTTCTCTTTCGTTGATGAGATAGTATAGGGTGTGTTTTTGTGCTTCTCTTTCGTTGATGAGATGGAATATCATATGTGAAATGAGTTTAAGGGATGTTTTCATTCACGTCCGTGCTTTACGTATATAAAACCCTAGTGTTCAACATTCGTGCCATTCTCCACAGAATACAAAATGACTGGAAGTCTAGAGCTATTTACTCAGTTAAGAGATACTTGGTATTGGTTCGTGGATGGAGTGCACGAACTGGACAAACTTAACCAAGAATGGAAGTTAACAATTACTGAGGACTTGATAAACAAACTAAGAGTAACCAGTTTCAAGTTACAATTGATAACCATAGAAGAAGCAGACAAAATACGAGGAATCGTCAATTCCAAATACTTCAAAGTGGGAACCTTGAAACAGATTCTGGATGATGTTATCCAAGTGAGATGCTATATGGAAGACATCTTCCATTTAACAGAATGGGATTTTGTGAAAAAAGGTGCAAATCACATGAAGAAATGCGAAGACAATATCAAACAAATACTGGAAGAAGAGGTCAAGAAAATTAAGGAAACCTGGGCAAAAGAAAGAAAAGAGAAAGAAAACCAAAAGAAGAAAAAAGACTTTGAAAAACTGAATGAAAATTGGATGAAGATACAAAAAAAGTTTAGAGATATGGGACATCCAGACTGGATGCCATACGAAGAAGAAGTATAAAAGAAAAAGAGAGGAATTTTAGAGAAATTTAGACAATGGTGGAAGAAATGCAGACAATAAAAAGAAGAAGACGAAAACAAAGGCCCTTTTCAGGGCCACTTTCCATGCCTCGAAAAGATTATACTTTTCCATAACAAATTGCCTGTATAAGTTATAAAACATACATATCACTACATTCACTAACACGACGAACGCTTGATGTCACAGTACTTGACGAATGCTTGACGTCACAGTACTTACACATTGCTACACTATTGACAAGTGTCCAGTACCGTGACGTCATGCCACCTGGGACCATTTCTCTTGACGCTATACAGTTCCATGGTGTGCTAATACAAAATTCCCCTTGACGCTATATTACCCCACGCTGTTTCATTTTTCGCCAAAAATCTTGACGCTATATCGTCCCACGCTGGTTTTTAATGATAACTCCCATTGACGCTATATCGTCCCCATTCACTACTCCCGTTTTGGGCAACGCCGATAGGTTTTTTTCTTTATTTGGGGCAACGCCGATAGGTTTTTTTCTTTTCTTTTTTTTTTTTTTTGCAGTGTCGTATAATACACGCTTTGTAAATAAGGAATATTGAATGATATGTAAAAATTCATCGAGATCAATATTATTTTCAGCTTTCTTGATTGTATTATTCTACTTTGTTTAATACGACATTATTATTTTGATGTATCTCTCTATGTAGTCTTGTGTGTCCTTTATTTTTACTTTGTCATCACCATTTATTATCCCATAATATGTTTTCAACGCACGATATTTTTGTCCTTCACAAGCGACACATAACTGCATGTAAAAAAACGGTTTCGGAGAAGTACTACGAAATCTGATATTTATCATAAGAACACTAAAACAATCTCCACTACAGTTTTTTTCAGAAGTAATTACTAATCCGATCTTTAGCCACCTGTGAATATTATTTGATGTCGGCATGCTTATTGTATATAATTCTTACTAATCAGACGAAAGTTATATTATATTAGAGAAAGTATATCATATACTAGCATCGACTATTATACTGTTCCAAAACAAATGTAAGAACAGTATTTTAGTCTTACTGGGATAAAAACAGCTTTCCCAAGGCCGACAATTGCACAAGAAAAATTGCGAAATGAGATAAATCGTTGTTTACCGCGAGTTAAATAGAGAGAACCAAACAAGAGCAGAGACAAGTTTTTTGAACGAGAACTAAAGAGATTATCGGC
>JAEAOA010001368.1:0-217500 GCA_016746295.1 Potamilus streckersoni
TTGCTAGTGCATGCATGCATGAATGCATGCTTTCATGCATGCATATATGTATGTATGTATGCATGCATGATGCATGCATGCATATATGTATGTATGTATGTATGTATGTATGTATGTATGTATGTATGTATGTATGTATGTATGTATGTATGTATGTATGTATGTATGTATGTATGTATGTATGTATGTATGTATGACATTGATATGTCTGTGTGTATGTATGTATGTATGTATGACATTTATATGTCTGTATGTATGTATGTATGTATGTATGTATGTATGTATGTATGTATGTATGTATGTATGTATGTATGTATGTATGTATGTATGTATGTATGTGTATGTGTTTTTGCGGATGTTCGTGAATGCGTGCGAGCATGCATGCCTGTCTGTCTGTCTGTGTGTATGTATGTATGTATGTATGTATGTATGTATGTATGTATGTATGTATGTATGTATGTATGTATGTATGTATGTATGTATGTATATATATATATATATATATATATATATATATATATATATATATATATGTATATGTATATAAATGTGTGTGTGTTCTTTGTATAATTACCCACATCTATGTATCTTACGTGTTCTTTGTACAATTAACCATGAGTTTGTATCTAGCGCATTCTTTGTACAGTTCCTCATGTGCCTGAATCTAATGTGTTTTTGTACAATTACCCATGTGTATGTATCTAACGTGTTCTTTGTACAATTACCCATATGTATGTATCGATCGTGTTCTTTGTACAATTACCTATATGTATATATCTAAAGGGTTCTTTGTTCAATATCCCGTGTGTATGTATCTCTCGTGTTCTTTGTACAATTACCCATGTGTCTGTAACTAAAGTTTTCTTTGTGCAATTACCCTTGTGCATGTATCTAACATGTTTTTTTGTACAATTTCCCACGTGTATTTTTCTCACGTGTTCTTTGTACAATACACAAGTTTATGTATCTAAGGCATTCATTGTAGTTACTTATGTGCATGTATGTAACTTGTTCTTTGTAAATTACCTATATGTATGGATCTAATATGTTATTTCTACAATTACCCATGTGTATGCAATTTTTTGTACAATTACCCATAAGTATGTACAATTGTGTTGTTTGTACAATTACCCATGTGCATGAATCTATCATGTTCTTTGTACAATTACTCATGTGCATGTATAAATCGTATTCTTTGTACAATTACCCATTTTTGTATCTAACGTGTTCTTTATACAGTACACAAGTGTATGTGTCTAAGGCGTTTATTGTAGTTACCAATGTGCATGTATGAAACCTATTCTTTGTACAACTAACCAAGTGTATGCATCTAATGTGTTCTTTATACAATTATCCATATGTATGTATCTGACGTGTTCTTTGTAAAATTACCCATGTGTATGTATCTAATGTTTTCTTTGTACAATTGCCCCTTTGTATTTATCAAATATGTTGATTGTACAATTGCCCATATGCATGTATCTAGCGTGTCTTTGTACAATTACAAATGTGTTTGTATATAGAGTGTTCTTTCTACAATGACCATGTGTTTGTATCTAACGTGTTCTTTGTACAATTAACCATGTTTATGGATCTAGCGAGTTTTTTGTACAATTACCCATGTGTGTGTATATAGTGAGTTCTTTGAATAAGTACCCATATGTTTGTATCTAAGGTGTTCGTTGTACTCATGTACTCATCTAACGAGTTTTTATACAATTAACCATACATATGTATCTAGAGTGTTTTTGTACAATTACCCTTGTGTATGCATCTAACATGTTCTTTGTACAATTATCCATCTGTATGTATCTAACGCGTTATTTTGTACAATTACCCATATGTATGCATCTCACGTGTTCTTTGTACAATACCCATGTGTAAGTATCTAAAGCGTTCATTGTAGCTACCCATGCGCATGTATGTAACGTGTTCTTTGTACAATTACCCAATGTGCAGGTATATAACGTGTTCTTTGTACAATTACCCATGGGCATGTATCTAGAGTGTTTTTGTACAATTACCCATGTTATGTTTATATCGTACTCTTTGTACAATTGCTCATGTGTTTGCATCTAACGCTTTTATTTGTACAATTAACCATGTGTATGTATCTAGCAAGTTCTTTGTACAATTACCCATGGGTATGTTTTTAGCGTGTTCTTTGTACATTTACCCTTGTGTATGCATCTAACATGTTCTTCGTACAATAACCCATGGGTATGTATCTAACGTCTTCATTATATAATCACCTATCTGCATGTATCTAACGCGTTCTTTGTAAAATTACCCATGTATATGCATCTCACGTGTTCTTTGTACAATACCCATGTGTATGTATCTAAGGCGTTCATTGTAGCTACCCATGCGCATGTATATAATGTGTTCTTTGTACAATCACCCAATGTTCAGGTATGTAACGTGTTCTTTTTACAATTACCCATTTGTATGTACCTTACGTGTTGTTTATACAACTACTGATGTGCATGTATCTAGCTTGTTCTTTGTACAATTACGCATATATATATATATATATATATATATATATATATATATATATATATATATATATATATATATATATATATATATATATATATATATATAGATGCAATAAAATGACGATGAACAGTACGAAACTAGTAACTAACTAGCCTAAGCGCTGCTTTCGACTCTTAATGAGTCTTTTCCAAAGGCAAATACAAAACATATATACGATAAACAAATAAACACAAAAACGTTGTGTTTGTAAACCTCTAGGTATTTGTAATTTTACCACATGTGAAGACAGCCATGTAGAGGTTTACAAACACAACGTTTTTGTGTTTATTTGTTTATCGTATATATGTTTTGTATTTGCCTTTGAAAAAGACTCATTAAGAGTCGAAAGCGCTTAGGCTAGTTAGTTACTAGTTTCGTACTGTTCGTCGTCAGTTTATTGCATTTTAATTAATCCCTGACACGTGATCCCTTGGTGGATCCAGTACGCATGAAAGGGTTGTTATTCGCCATATGATTTGTATTCTTTATATATATATATATATATATATATATATATATATATATATATATATATATATATATATATATATATATATATAGATGCAATAAACTGACAACGAACAGTACGAAACTAGTAACTAACTAGCCTAAGCGCTTTCGACTCTTAATGAGTCTTTTTCAAAGGCAAATACAAAACATAGTTACGACAAACAAATAAACACAAAAACGTTGCGTTTGTAAACCTCTACATTTCTATCTTCACATGTGCTAAAACTATAAATACAACCAGCTTGTATTGACTAGTTGCGGAAACTGAAAACGTTGTATAATTCCCTAAAAGTCTACAAGCCAAAGCGACATCTATTTTTACTTTGTGTACATATGTAACGCAGATTATATCCCGGATATTTGGTTCTATACCGGTTACTCTTATAGTGAAAATTGAAGGATAAGAAGATTTAGAAAATGTTAAATTCTACTAGTGCATAGTTTTCATTTTCTAGTCTTCTTGGTTTAGACCGCTTGGTTTCAATGTTCTAAGGCGGCGTATCCAGTATGATTCCTTTTCCTTCCTGGTTTCGGAACTCCAGCTGTGGTTGTTGGCAATAGCGATAAGTATTATATCACTGAAAGTGTGGCCAGGGAAGGAGAAGTGTTCTGCGACCGGGCTTCTGTACAGCTTTTTTGTCATCCAATCAGATCTATGAAGGTTTATCCTTATGTGTAGCTTTTCAGTTTCTCCCACGTACTGAAGGCCACAGATCTTACATGTGATGAGATAAATCACATTCTCTGTTTTGCACGTTTTGTTTGGACCATGTATGTTTAGTTTTTCTTTAGTCACTGTGCTAGTGAATGTCTTGGTCTCTATCACATGTTGACAGGTTTTGCATCTTTTATCGCCACAGGGTCCAGATTGACTAGGTTGGTTTTGACTAGCGATTGTTGTTAGCTTGGCCCTGACCAAGCGGTCTAAACCAAGAAGACTAGAAAATGAAAACTATGCACTAGTAGAATTTAACATTTTCTAAATCTTCTTATCCTTCAATTTTTACTATAAGAATAACCGGTATAGAACCAAATATCCGGGATATAATCTGCGTTACATATGTACACAAAGTAAAAATAGATGTCGCTTTGGCTTGTAGACTTTTAGGGAATTATACAACGTTTTCAGTTTCCGCAACTAGTCAATACAAGCTGGTTGTATTTATAGTTTTAGCACATGTGAAGATAGAAATGTAGAGGTTTACAAACGCAACGTTTTTGTGTTTATTTGTTTGTCGTAACTATGTTTTGTATTTGCCTTTGAAAAAGACTCATTAAGAGTCGAAAGCGCTTAGGCTAGTTAGTTACTAGTTTCGTACTGTTCGTCGTCAGTTTATTGCATCTGTTTTAATTAATCCCTGACAAACGTGATCCCTTGGTGGATCCAGTACGCTTGAGAGGGTTGTTATTCGCCATATGATTTGTATTCTTTATATATATATATATATATATATATATATATATATATATATATATATATATATATATATATATATATATAATCCTTCATGTCTTGGGTATAAAAATTCTAGTCGAAAGTCAGAAAATCCTCCGATACGAGGCTCTTTTTTTAAATCAAGCAGGGTTAAAGTGAAAATTGCTTAAATGGAATAATCATGGCATCTTCCAACTACCAAATGAAAATTTTGTACTCTAAGACAGAGCCTAGAAAGTTAGGTGTACACTCCAAACTTTACATGAAGTTTATGGCAATGTCAACATATTGTGTCCTAAGTATGTACTGCAAATATCTTGTGTAATATTAGAATAACATGTGAACGGTTTAGAAAAGTTCTTTCGGTTCGGTAACATTAATCTAAACATAATAAACATACTGAGATAGTTTTCGAATTAGCTTTCAGATATAAATTTGATTTATGCATCATAAATAACACTACGAAAATTCATTTTCTTAAAAGTAAATATTTTTCAACATTGGCCTTTTTTCAATCGAAATTGGTCTCCTTAAGCCGTAATGAGAAGGATCAGTGCGGAAAGGTCTGTCTGTTTGAACTTAACTTCAGTTACTACTATTTATAGTACATATATGTGCTGCAGTTAATTAATATTTTGATTATTGTGAAAGAATGGTCAAGGGAGAGGGAAATATGGAACTTGTTGCTATTTTGCAGACGTTGTGGTCGCATTTGAAGGACACAATAATCCTAGAGTCAGGATACAGCTATCATGTCCCGGTGTTCTCACTGGAAGAAACGGTAGTACATATTTAACACAATGACAAACACCTATCACGGAATTGTGGGTACTTAATGGTGATACTGTCATAACTATGTGTGCCTAAACTAAGTAACAGAAATAGCAAAATGAACCATTTTATGCAAAACTTAAATAATTGAGTTCTCTAAGTTATGGAAAGATAATTTAATAGTAATTAGGTATTGTGAATTAAATCCAAAATAATACTAAAAGTTAAATCACAAATCCAAAAAAGTAAAATGTTCCTAATGAATTCTTACTCTTGAACATGCTGATGTACCAAACGCCTTGAATGCGTAGTCCTGATATATCACAATGGCATTGTCAATAATATTTTTTAATGAATTTAGTCATTTCAAAATGTTATTTAATCCAAACTGTCGCGTGAGTACTTTGTAATTCCAATAAATAATTGAAATAAATGATTCTTATGATATTAAATATAAGCACAACATTAAATAATTCTGCAGACCGAAAACAAAATAAAACAGCAATAGAATAATCATTCACTTTTCTAGCTAGATACATCTCCACGACTTTTATGCAGCTCTATTTCGAAATTCATTCTCGCGTAATATATGCAACATTACATTTCTCCTGACCTACGTTCCTGATCAAATGTGGGTTTAAAACCAGAATGCAAACAATGACCCATTTATAGCATCATTATTATTTTAAATTCGAATGTACAATCTTAAGCCATCATTAGCTATGTAATATGCTGTTTACTCATGGTAATTACAATGCACAAGCAACGCTCCGGTGGGCTAGTGGTTAAAGCGTCTGCCTCGGAGGTCGTGGGTTCGATGCCCGGTCGAGTAATATCAGTACTAACAGCTTCCTGCTTGGCGCTCAGCATTAAGAGGTTAGTGTTAGGACTGGTCAGCCTGGTGTCAGGATAATGTGACTGGGTGGGACATCATGCTATATGTCTGCGGCATGATGCCCCAGTGCTGGACATCACTGTAAATTGCTACACTGTTAAAGCTACGTTAAAAATCAAAATTACATCACATCACAATGCACAATGATTCATGCGTAGTGGCTCCTTACCCATTCGACGAGAACAGGGAAATCAAAAATACTTTGTGACAGTCAATTGGCGCCAAAAGATTTATGTTTAAGCGAGAATCACATCAATGTATCCTGCATGAAATAACTCATATATATATATATATATATATATATATATATATATATATATATATATATATATATATATATATATATATATATATATATATATATATATATATATATATATATCCAGTTTGTAGATGAAAAATATTCATAGTTTTGTACAAATTCTATACTTGGATCTCCCTTGATGATAGATTTCGTACTCATAGTTATGCAATTCACATAGATAGATACCCTTGGTGATGGATGAAATATTGTTCATTATTGTGTTTAAGCTATAGAAATTGGTCATACATGTCGACTGATCCATATGTCCATAATATTTGCGTCAAGTTTCATCTGCTGATTCTTGTTTAATTTTTCGTATTAGTTACATGTGCACATTAGTTTATTAAATCCATCGTTCAATTTTATGCGCATGAGTCTGGTGTTAGATTCATTAATTTTTCAGTCCCATAGTAAAAAAAACCCCATCTCATTCACGAAATTGCTTTCAGTGTCTTCACTATAATCAAATCCAAAGGTAGATAATCCCTGTTACACTATCCCGCATAATTAAGCTTGTTGATGCAACATTTTTCTTATGATGCCTTCATCATATTTGTTACGAACGAAACGCTTTATGTTCATTCTAAAGTGTCAGTGTTTGGAAGTTTTGGAAGAACTTTGAATTTCTAAGAATTACTGATGATGTGTTACATTACTTCCAAAATTTTGTTCGTGTCCACAATTTCGCTAATATGAGATATGCAACGACACTGAGAATGAGAACAGAGTGTTCTAGCTGACATATGTCGCTTGCACTAACCGAGCGCTTCTCAAAGTTTACGCGGAGTAACACAGGCGACAATAACAATAATGTAGTTGGTACTTTGTGTTTAACGTCTTTTTTAAGTACACGATAGGCAGCTAGCATAACTAGTGGATGAAGAACCTGAGAAACTCTTTCTAAGTTCTATGGGAAGATGCTGACAAGCCTACATAAAACTAACATGTGAGTCGAACCCATACGGACTGAGGTGAGATGAGAGTGATTAATAAAGACGAACTCTTTAGATCACTTGTCGAACCGGTACCCCTAACGATATCGCATGACGTCAATTAAATGTTTTCCCTAACATCGCATGCGGTTGATTCGTGAAAAGGAAATGTTCCTACTTTGCTTTTATTATTTAATTTTGAAGGAATATACAACATACCTTCATTTTTGCATATTTTGTTTTCAGTTCCTATGTTTGTATTCTTTCTTTAAGTTATCTAAGAAGCCAGTAATTCCCGAAGCCAAAGGAAAAACATGAAATGGTTTTCCAGCCGGATCACTTTACAGATGGCAAACAGATCATCCCCATATATCGCTGCGTTCCATAAATAATTCCGCGTTAATGTTGTCGCTGTCCCCGCGTTAGCGGTCGATATTCATATGAAGCCCTCAAAGTCCAAGACACTTCTTGCAGGTGTTTTAAATGACGTATTCATGCTTCCAGAGAACTGATCAGTTGTGTAGGTCATGACAAAGGCAGACCATTTAAATTGTGAGAGGTGAAATAACATTACATGAATTTAGCATAAAACAACCAATTAAACCACAAGATAATGATAAGTTGGATGACAGTACGGACAAAACTAGTTGTGTCACAATGATGTTTATAAAATATTATATATGCTGATTTGTCTAATTTAGACATATATACAATATTTCAGAAAATTGCAGATCTACAATTTCCAATAATAATGATGACATTGAAATCACAGGTTTACTGTTGTTACCGAATATATGCACTTTAAATAAGTAACAGAAAAAAGTGAAAATCAACAAATTTTGTAAAATATAAAAATAATTTATTTTCCTTTGAACACAAAGTGAAAATAAGAAAACGAACTTACGGTATAGCGAATTAACTTCCAACTAATCATATAATAACATACACGAGTCCTAAAAAGATAAAGTCCTGAATAAAATTCAGCAGAAGTCTAAATATAAATCCAAAACTGTAAATTATGATGTGTATGGGATGAAGGTCTCTGTCCAAGCAATTTTATCAGAGAACGCTTGTATTTCCGGAGACAACAATCACTTAAATTTAATAGTTAAAAGAAATTAATTTCAGCCCAACTGGACACAATATTTAATACAACATGACAGTGGTATATCTTAAACACAACTGAAATATTCTCTCTATTATAAAATTACATAATTCTATGCTGACCTAAGGTCGTAATTTCCAAGAAAATCATATCATCTGATGGAAAATAACCTTATAGAATGATCATGATTTTTTTATAAAATAAAATATTAGATATTATTAGAAACCAGAGCATGGCATATTGCAGATACACTAAGGAAATTCCAAAACCGCGACCTAGACCCAGCTATACACAATTACTTTCATTAATAATAATTCTGATATTAAACCTATAAGCATGATGAATTATTTAGCTATGTAGATGTTGTTTACATAAATAAATAAATGGTTGAACTTTAAACAAATTGTTGGTTTCTCTTCCTTTCTATAATATAGATTGATGCCATAGAGAAGTAAAAATTAATAGGTTTGAATGAGTTCCAGAATGGTTCCGAATTGATAAAAAAACAATATTCAAATATGAATAAATATCTTCTTGGTTTTTGATGAGACTAAAGTAATTATATGTAGCATTGATGCAATGGAAAGAATACGGCAAATCGTTTAGCGAATGTGAACAAGAAGAAACCTTTTTACCCATTAAAATAGGTGACGTACCAAATGTTGATTACTCCAATAAAGAAATGCATCAGGTAACTTACCTTCATCACATTAATACGGCAATGCATTGAGATGGGTAGCTTATTCAGATCAATTTAACGCAGAAAAGCATTTAAGTAACCTAGCATACCTTTCTGAAGATAACAAACAGCAATGCATTACTAACCATGATCACGTTATCATGTTATTTTATCGATACAATGAATTAGGTGGCTAACCTTGAACATCCTCGATCAAATTAACAAAGCAATGAGTGGAATTATGGATAACAAACCATGACGGAGACAACAAAACCATGTACTGAATTGGCAAACAAACCTTGATAAACTTAAAAGCAATGAAATTGAATTACACAATTAATTTTGTACCATTTAACATATTAACATATTCAAGTTAACATAGATGGGTAACGTTACCTTCATCAAGCTAGCACAATGACGCATTTAACCGGGTCAACCCAACACAGCAATGTATTGAACTATATAATTTAACTGGATCAAACTGACATAATAATGCAGTAAACTGGGTAACTGGCCCTAATGGAGCTCAAACATCAATGCATTAAATTTAGTCATTAACCCTGATCAAGTTAACATAGCGACGGTGTGGATGTCAAAATATGGTTATTCTATTCTGTGAACTAAATTGCCTGACGACAGTCAAATCGGTATGCAAATTTCATATTTGTTTAAATGCAAAACTGCTGCCTGAATATAAAAAGAACACCACCCACCCAAACAAAAAAAACCTTCTGACTCACGGCAATGAGCACAAACCAAACAATATAGCAGTATCACTGATAGTAAACACTATAATGTGATCTGAAGCAATGCTGGAATTTCACACATCATAACTGGTGATTCATGAAGAAAGAAATTCTTGAATGAGAATGGGCCAGAAGAATATAAACCAGTTCCGCTAAGTCTATTTATGTATTTGTCATTTGACTTTTCATTAAAAAATATATGTTAGTTCCAATTTAGACTAGAAAATTATGTATTAGAGGGAAATGTGAGAGACAATTGTGCATATATCCAATGTCAAATCGAAGGAAAACCCAATCAGAAAAGTCATACGTCTCATCGGAAACCTCTTCTAGCATCCGGCGAACCATATCTTACAATAATGTAAGGCCGTTAGATAATCAGTTAGAGAATCTTTAGGTTTTACAACGTTTGAACTAACAATACGATATAATGTCCAAGGAACACTTAAGTTACTAAAGAGAAACTTCTTTCAAACTTCTATTCAAAGAGTATTCTTCTTGACTATGTCACTGTCTTCAAACAAATATTCTCATAGATGGATCAAGTAGTAAGAACTTGTTTTTACTCTTTTATGTCAAGATGAAAAAACAATGTATAACACACATACAAAAAAGGATTGTTAGCCTAGACATACAGTTCTCGCCTAAAATCCTCTTCCTGCTAAGTATTATGGTCCCTGCAAAAAAAGCAAATGACCCAAAGCTGAGCATTAATACTCCGAAGGTGTGGGAAGGAATTAAAAACAATCTTTGCTAAATACATTGATAGAAACAGTTCTGTTAGTCATTCAATTAGTGCAGCTATAACTGTAAGGATTTTGCCAATGGAAAGAAATCGTGTAGTGACTTCGCTTTGACCAATGTTCGGAATTCGAAAATATTGAACAGCCTGGACCAGAAACGTTCGCACATATTGCCACAAGAAAAGAGCGAATTAAATCAGATGTTACGTGAAGATGAACATTTGTCTAGAGATGTCCCAACTCGAAAAATAAATTTATCATGTCTTTAAAATTGTAGATTTCAGTGAAAGAGCTTCATTACAAGATGGACCCTATCAAGAATTTTGATATTTTCTGGAAAATCATTTCATTAAACCAAGTTAAAGTAACTGGAAATCGCCATACATTTTTGTGCCAAAACCAGGCAATACATCCCGTATATATATATATATATATATATATATATATATATATATATATATATATATATATATATATATATATATATATACTCCGTGTAATCAATGTTAACAGTATCATACAACAAGATCCATTCCCAATTCCAAGAATCCATAATCGTATTGTTAAAAGTAAAATGTTAACATGTCACCAAGTTTGATATTTTTAAAGGATTTTCTCATATTCCACAGAAGGGAAGAGCAAAAGAAATTCTGACATTTGCACCTGCTGATAAATGTTATCAATTCAAAGTGATGACTTTTGGTATGATAAATTCTCCTTTCACATTCCACCGTCTACTGGGTATGATTACATCTGGTCTAGATAACTGTAATGTGTGCATAGACGACGTCATCATCTACATTGATACCTGGAAAGATCACTTGGAAACTATTCTGTAAGTTCCTGATAGACTCATTGATGCAAATTTTACAATTAGTGATTTGTGGTGCTTGAGTTAAATTTTATTGCTTACTGTTGTATTCAGTGAAAGTATACTTGTATAAATTAAAGTAAATGTTATATCTGAACTGTATGTGTCTCTCAATACTAAACATCTAATACGATATGTGACACATTGATCAGATTGCCATTGTGGCGTTGCTGAATGTAGATACTTTAATTTGTGCCCTCAATAGCCACCTCACGTACTGCTGCTGAGTAGAGCGAGAAGAGTGTCGGCACAAGTACACATTACTGTTTAAAACCATTTCTTACTGAAAAGTCTTTGGCAACATATGCCTGTTTACCAGTGTGAAGGGCTTTGATGATATTGATGACTCTTTCAGTTGTGCCGAGTTTCTTGAACTTTTGCCATAAGTCATCACTAGACTCTTTGTCGAAGGCTTTGGTGAAACCTATAAAGACTACACACAGTGGCATGTTTTGTTCCAAGCACTTCTCTTGTATATGGCGCAAAGAAAAGATCATATCCATCGTTCCCCTGATACTACGAAAGCCACATTGGCTCTATGGCAATATATACAGAGAAAAATATTTGTCAATCTTGTTCAACAGGACAGAATCATTCCATTCATTGATAGGAGGGATATACCTCTATAGTTTTTACTTTCCTTACGGCTTTCCTTCATGATTATTGGCACGATAATAGCATCTTTCCTGTCCTGTGGTACCTTTGCTTCAGTCCATATTTGAAAGATAAGACTATGAAACTTTCTCGACAGTTCCAGACCACCATATGTCCAGATTTCTGCCGATATTCCACAACGATCACGTGTTCGTTCTCCTTTCCTGAATGTTATCATCATATTTAGTCGGTTACCGCATATATGGGGGTTCTGAGAATGACTCTATCTCAGTTCGTTGCCTGTTGGCCTGAAGATTTTGAGCTTAATATTGCCAGGTATGTTAAACAGTTGGTCAAAGTGCTCTGCAAATCTGTACACGATATCGATCTTTTTCTGAAAGATGGTTTGTCCATCACTGGAGATGAATTGAGTGGTACCTCTCTCCCTGGGTCCATACACTTAACATAAGCCTTATAGAATCTTACCATATTGTTCACATCAGCTGCTCGTTGTAATTCTTCTGTATTTGCCTCCCACCAGTCTGATTTCATCCCCCTGGAGTACAGTTGGAGTTACCATTTGCGTTCTACTTACCTCGTTCTCGAGCTTCCTTCAGTCTTGCCCTATTCATGTTGGTAGTTTTTGGGTGGCATTTCTATTGTACCGTTTGCTGTCTGAGAATTTGATTGTGGATCTTAGCATCTGATTATCGGTTGAGCAATCAGTAATTCCAATCGCTCTGGTATTAAGCACATATTTTAGGTCTTTTGTCTTGTGATCACATAATTCAGGAGATGCCAGTGTTATGATCGTGGATGCATTCAGGTGGTCTTATGGTATTCCTTTTGTTTGAAAACTATATTGGTAATGGCAAGGCCATTTTCTGAGCAAAGGAACAGTAGACGTTTCATTTGCCAATACCGTGAACACTTATCACGACAGGCTATCTATCGTGATCTTTTCCAACGCTTTCAATGAAGTCTCCAGTTGAAATCAGTTTGCTTTTAGCTGGAACCGTGGAAAGAACAGTTCTGAGACAACAGTAAATCTCTTCTTTGTTTTCCTTTGGGTTGGTCATTGTCGGTGCATAAACACTAATGACTGTGGCGTATGCTCCCCTCTCCAGTGGTAGTCTCCTTGTTATTGTCCTATCACTAATCGGTGTAGGGTCCTGGTCAAGAATGGCAGCAATGGAGTTCCGCAGCGCAAGACCAACACCGCTTTCTCTGCGATCGCTTTCATCCTTTCCAATCCAGAAGAATGTATAGGCACAGTATATCATGCTCTCATATTGAGTTAGACGAGTCTCGCTCAAAGCTGCAATGTCGATGCTATATATTGCTTAGTTCCTTAGTTACTAGAGCAGTCTGGCGTTCGGGCGTCAGCTAAGTATTTGTAACATTTAACAAATATGTAGGATTTGTTTCCTTTCGTCACTTAGTGTAAATTAATATCGTCGTAATAAAATAATGTTCAAAGGCTATTCCATGGTGAACTTAGCAATCCAGAATATTCAGTAGTCTCTCTCTCTCTCTCTCTCTCTCTCTCTCTCTCTCTCTCTCTCTCTCTCTCTCTCTCTCTCTCTCTCGTGTGAGAACCCTTGTTAAACGTGATCTATATGAAAAACAAAGACATTGATGGTTTCAATGTTTTAATAGTTCAGTCATGATAAGTATCAACATATCGAACACACCTTGGTGTAGTATCCATGCAATGTTAAGCCTCCACTTAGTATTAGTATAATTATTTTTTATGATGATAAAAGTGTGCTGTGTGGGTTTGGGTCTCGGGTTCTGCCATTGTGGGTATGTGAGAAAGCTTGACAGTAACTTCAGGCAGGTCGGTAGATCTTTCTGGAATTTTTCAAGGTTCATCCTCCAACATTTATACTGGCCGCCATGTGTAACATATATTGTGCTGAAACATGGAGCTAAACCCTACAAAAACAACATAAGTCATTCAAAGAAACGCACATCAAATGATTCCAAGTTTATGGTACCATCCAGAAAATCTCTAAAGATTTCGTTAGTTTCTGTATGTTTCCTAATAATACTTAAAAACTAATGCAACTAACTTAGATTGCTTATGACAGATACATGTTAAAGCTTTCCCATTAGTTGCATTAAAATAACCCAATCACAAAGCGAGAGTACTAATTTGGCTTGCTGCATTAGGTTCCCACGATCTGGGCTGCATATTTCACTCCACCCGGAACCCCACTCCTATCATACTTCCAAAGCCACACTCCTCCGTACTCATCCCATCCTTTAGTTAGCGACCGATGGGTAATAACACAAAATCCGTCATAATAAGATGCATCTTTCTCTATGGCTGCATATAAAATGTTTGGTGAAAAAAAATACCTAAGGGATACCTAAACATATCGTTGTAACTGACGTCTTTGACCACTCCAAAGAACTTTCTTTCACATGACCACCACTTGAATAGAAAATTGTTTGAATTCCTTCCATGCAGATGCGGTTACAGACTGACAAGGCATAGACAGAGCTATTGTAACATACTAATGGACAATACTTAGTAATTCATGAAACAACTGACTGAAAGAAAATGTTTAGAAAGAGCGATGATACTGACTGATGGACATATCCAGTAAAGTGTCTCTACAACAAGGCAAGACAAGGATGTTACAATAAGTTTGGTCACCTCAAATTTTCAATTATCTTCTATGCCTTTGCAGATACCGGGATATTGGTAACACTCCTCAGAGACGACGGCAACAGCGGCACCGGCAACTTTTATGCATTGTATAACATATACACAGTCATATCTATGAAGACCAATCATATGATAATCATGTTTATGAAGACTACTCATACAATTAGTCATTTCTATGGCGACCACATATACCATAAAAAATGTATATGAAGATCAGTCATGCCATCAATCATGTCTATGAAGACCAGTCATGCCCTCATTCATGTCTATGAATACCAGTCAAGCCATCAATCGTGCTATGACGACCAGTCATGCCATCAATCATGTATATGAAGACCAGTCATGCCATCAATCATGTATATGAAGACCAGTCATGCCGGCAATCGTGTCTATGAAGATTAGTCATGCCATGAATCATGTTTGTGAAAATTAGTCATGCCATCAATTATGTATATGAAGACCAGTGATGCCATCAATCATGTATATGAAGACCAGTCATGCCATCAATCATGTATATGAAGACCAGTCATGTCTTTGAAGATTAGTCATGCCATCAGTCATGTCTATGAAGATTAATCATGCTATCAATCGTGAATATGAATACTAGTCATGCTAACAATCATGTCAATAAAGACTAATCATGACATCAATAATGTATTTGAAGTCTTGTCATGCCGTCAATCAATCATGTATATAAAGACTAGTCAAGCCATAAATCATGTTTCATAAAGATTAGTCATGCGATTAAAGATGTAGATTATGAAGACTAATCATGCCATCAATCATGTATATGAAGATTAATCATACCATGAATCATGTATATGAAGACTAGTCATGCCATCATTCATGTATCAGAAAACTAGATGTCTATGAAGATTAGTCATGTCATCAATAATGACTTTGAAAACTAATCATGCCATCAATTATGTATCTGAAGACCAATCATGCCGTCAGCCATGACCATGAAGACTAGTCATGCCATCAATCATGTTTCTGAAGATTAGTCATGTCATCAATCATGTTTATGAAGATTTGTCATGCCATCAATCATGTATATGAAGACCAGTCATGCCATAATTCATGCCTATGTAAACCAGTCAAGCCAACAATCATTTATATGAAGACTAAACATGACATAAGCCATGCATATGAAGATTAGTCAGGCCATCAATCATGTCTATGAAGATTAGTCACTTCTTTAACCATGTTTATGAAGAGTACTCATGCCATCAATCATGTCTATGAAGATTAGTCATGGCATCAATCATGTCCTTGAAGACAGATCATGCCATCAATTATGTATCTGAAGACCAGATATGCCATCAGTCATCTATATAAAGATTAGTCATGCCATCAATCATTCCTAGGAAGATTAGTCTTGCCATTAATCATATATATGAAGACTAATAATTCCGTGAATAATGTATATGAAGACTAGACATTTCATCAATCATGTATATGAAGACCAGTCATGCCATCAATTATGTCTATTAAGATTTGTCATGCCATCAATAATGTCTATGAAGACTTGTCATTCCATCAATCATGTATATGAAGACTAGTCATGCCATCAATCATGTCTATGAAGAATAGTCGTGCCATCAATCATGTCTATGAAGATTAGTCATCCCATCAGTCATGTCTACGTAGACTAATCATGCCAACAATAATGCATTTGAAGACTAGTCACGCCATTAACCATGTATATGAAGACCAGTCATGCGATCTGTCATGTCTATAAAGATTAGTCATGCCATTAATTATGTATCTGATGAAAAGTCATGCCATCAGTGATGTCTATGAATAATAATCATGCCATCAATCATGTATTTGAAATCTAATCATGCCATAAATCATGAATATGAAGACTAATCATGCCATTGATCATATATATGAAGACTAATCTTGCCATAAGTCTTGTCTATGAAGAATATTCATGCCAGCAATCATGTCTATGAAGATCAGTCATGCAATCAATCATGTCTATGATAATTATTCAAGCAATCAATAATGTCTGTGAAGACTAGTGCTGCCATCAGTCATGATTTGAAGGCCAGTCATACTATTAAACATGTCTATTAAAACTAGTCATGCAATCAATCATGTCATGATGACTAGTCATACAATCAATCATGCCTATGAAGATTGGTCATGCGATCAATCATGTATATGAAGACCAGTCATGCCATCAGTCATGTATATGAAGACCAGTCATGCCATCAGTCATGTATATGAAGACCAGTCATGCCATCAGTCATGTATATGAAGACCAGTCATGCCATCAGGCACGTATATGAAGACCAGTCATGCCATCAGTCATGTATATGAAGACCAGTCATGCCATCAGTCATGTATATGAAGACCAGTCATGCCATCAGTCATGTATATGAAGACCAGTCATGCCATCAGTCATGTATATGAAGACCAGTCATGCCATCAATCATGTATATGAAGACCAGTCATGCCATCAGTCATGTATATGAAAACTAGTGATGCGATCAATCATGTATATGAAGACCAGTCATGCCATCAATCATGTATATGAAAACTAGTGATGCGATCAATCATGTTTATGAAGGCCAGTCATACCAATAACCATGTCTATTAAAACCAGTCATACAATCAATCATGTCTAAGAAGAACAATCTTTCCGCTGATGATATCCGTGTTACCTCTATTTTATATTTGAATCGATATTGGAAATAAGGCTTCAAATAAAAACACACAAAGAATAACAGGGTCTCTGTGTAGTTTCTACGGAAGCCACAACTGCTTTTCGTGGTCATCACTACATACCTCTCATTTGCGGCGTATGCATTTTAATATTAGCAAATTTTGAACGGGCTGGTTGTACTTGCCAGTTAAAGCATTCCTCGAAATCCTTATTAGTTATTTTGTTCTTCTAAGGGATAATGTTGGCATAGCTCTATGCTACTTTCATACACTGTGATTAAAAGTTCTTTACATGGGGTAATTAGGAAACTATTAGCTTATTTATGCAGACGCCTTTCAAAGTATACTAACTTTGGCAGGTTTTGTTCCCCAAGGTAGATAATACTAGCTTCTGGAAGTGCCATAAATGAATTATTACAGATTTATAAAGTTATCGGCTCTTAATGATGATTTACATTTGATGTCCAGGACGAGAAAATGACCAAGAGGAGACAACAATTTATTGTTGAGTGCACATTTGATGTAAGGCCCAATCAATCTTTACACCAGTACTTAAGATATACCATATAAACGTTTAAGTTACCAGGATGACTAGTGATCGTAACCTCAAAAAATATTGTCTTTAAAGATCAAACCCCATGCAAAGTGTTAATAATATCAAACAGACTTGCTCATTTACATTTTTCTTTTTATGTTTTTAATCAGCTTTATGAATCAAAAAATAATTTAATTATTAAAAGCTTGACACATGAGTCCATCAATGCACAGAAATTATAAGACCGTTGATAATATATCAGGCTAGTTCAACAGAAATGGTAGGCACTGTCATAAACTCTCAGGCGAGTTAAACAGAAATGGTAGGCACTGTTATAAACTATCAGGCTAGTTCAACAGAAATGGTAGGCACTGTCATAAACTATCGGGCGAGTTAAACAGAAATGGTAGGCACTGTCATAAACAATCGGGCGTGTTAAACAGAAATGGTAGGCACTGTCATAAACTATCGGGCGAGTTAAACAGAAATGATAGGCACTGTTATAAATTATCGAGCGAGTTAAACAGAAATGGTAGGTAGGCACTGTCAAAAACCATCGGGCGAGTTAAACAGAAATGGTAGGCACTGTCATAAACTATCGGGCGAATTAAACAGAAATGGTAGGCACTGTTATAAATTATCGAGCAAGTTAAACAGAAATGGTAGGCACTGTTATAAATTATCGAGCGAGTTAAACAGAAATGGTAGGCACTGTCATAAACTATCGGGTGAATTAAACATAAATGGTAGGCATTGTCATAAACTATCGGGTGAATTAAACATAAATGGTAGGCATTGTCATAAACTATCGGGTGAATTAAACATAAATGGTAGGCACTGTCATAAACCATCGGGCGAGTTAAACAGAAATGGTAGGCACTGTCATAAACTATCGGGCGAGTTAAACATAAATGGTAGGCATTGTCATAAACCATCGGGTGAATTAAATATAAATGGTAGGCACTGTCATAAACCATCGGGCGAGTTAAACATAAATGGTAGGCATTGTCATAAACCATCGGGTGAATTAAACATAAATGGTAGGCATTGTCATAAACTATCGGGTGAATTAAACATAAATGGTAGGCACTGTTATAAACTATCGGGCGAGTTAAACATAAATGGTAGGCATTGTCATAAACCATCGGGCGAGTTAAACATAAATGGTAGGCATTGTCATAAACCATCGGGCGAGTTAAACAGAAATGGTAGGCATTGTCATTTAATTCACCATCGGGTGAATTAAACATAAATGGTAGGCAGTCATAAACTATCGGGCGAGTTAAACATAAATGGTTGGCATTGTCATAAACCATCGGGTGAATTAAACATAAATGGTAGGCACTGTCATAAACTATCGGGCGAGTTAAACATAAATGGTAGGCATTGTTATAAACCATCGGGTGAATTAAACATAAATGGTAGGCACTGTTATAAACTATCGGGCGAGTTAAACATAAATGGTAGGCATTGTCATAAACCATCGGGCGAATTAAACATAAATGGTAGGCACTGTCGTAAACCATCGGGCGAGTTAAACATAAATAGTAGGCATAGTCATAAACCATCGGGCGAGTTAAACAGAAATGGTAGGCACTGTCATAAACCATCGGGCGAGTTAAACAGAAATGGTAGGCATTGTCATAAACCATCGGGCGAGTTAAACAGATAATGCTATAGCTATGCATTCATATCGATGTTCTCCGAAATCATTGAACTGCCACCTTCGGGATGAAACAAACGCGTTGATTAAGTGAAGCTGATATAATATAGAGGTCACACACACACACACACACACACACACACACACACACACACACACACACACACACACCAATTGGTCCTAAGCTAGGTAACAGAAAAGTGCAAAAGCCAAGAGGATTTTTAAACATCATTCGAACATTTTTAAATACAAAGTGAATATTTAAGAAAAACTTACAGTATTATCAATTAAAATAATTAGATCCCAAACAGTTCTTCACGTTATGTCATAATTCCAAATGTAAAAAGTTCCAAATGAATTTTCGTGACATTCCAAATAAATTCCGATACTGTATATATTAACACGCCTGTAGTCACGAAATTGCTAATTTACCACTGACATGGAGTATGGCGCTGTGTTAACACTCTTGTGATGCTTTCCAATATGTGGTTATCCTTTGTCACCCTCATTAGAATAAAGTGAACGAGTAGTAAATAGAGGATCACTGTAATCAATACATTTTGATTGTGCCATAACAGGATTAAAAGTGACCTCACCAAGAGCCTGGAAAATAAATGTGTCACAACCTTATCTCCAGATTAGTAACAAAATAGAACACGCGATAGATGAAGCCCTGAACATTCTGTCATATATTCGGAGAGAAAGTCTGATGACAAATTTGCACAATGGAGAGGAACATTAACTAAGCCGCACTATACTCTCTGAATAAGAACACTTTCAATAAAAGAAGTCTTCTCAGAAAAAGGATAAGTACCTGATAATAATAGACCCTGAGAAGATAGTGTCCCATGAAAGTTTAATAGTAACGGGATTGGCAGAATTACTAGTTCTTTATATAGAATCTCTCGTCATGAATGGATTCCATATCCTATGCTACAATCAGATTGGGGGTTTATTTAACGCATCAAATGTATGGCTTTCTGCACATGAAAGTGGCTTCGCCATTTTAGAAAAAGACCTTTGGGAATCTTGTGTTTACTTTCAAGCTGTAGCAATCTGAAATAACGTGCCAATTATTTTTGTGACAGGTGCATGTAGACTTCACGACCTTTGCCAACAAGTTTACTTTATAATAATATAGTCAATTGAGCTCTTTCACATTTTCAGCAATTTGTTAACAGGAGGTAAGCGTTTATCTACTTATTTTTCTATAAAGCGGGGTACAATCCTAACATGCAGAGTAACATCCACAACTAAACATGTTTATCAGGGTATAGAGTTTTCCATTTGCAGGTTTTAATTATTTTAATTAAGAATGAAATTAATTTTTTATTTACTCTTTCTCTCTGCATATGTATTTCCCTCTATTCTTTTATCTTTGCACCTGCATTTGTCTATCATCTCTTCATGTTTACTTTTTTTTCTCTTTTTTCTATCTAAAACTCATTTATCTCCCTTCAATCTTTCTCCCTTTGTAGTCGTCCCTCTTCTTTCTTGAATATCATTTTCGTTCCACCTTTTAAAACTATTTCCACTTTGTGTTTTATAAATATCTAAAATTGTATACCGATTTTGGATTTTGTTGGTTGTTGGAAAGCAAACTTTTATCAGGTAAAGGTTATTTAGATAAACGTTCCAGCCATGATCGCTTAGGAATAATGCAATCTGGCATGCAATTAGGTGTCTATCAAATGGGGGTGGGGATATTTTTATCATTGAAACTTTTATAATAAAAGGTATGGATATCCTAAAGTGTAGAGCCTTCTGTATACGTTTTTAGTTACTATACATACCTATTGGATCATTTGATATTTTCCTAAGTTCTCTTAAAAACCCACCCATAATAATATAGTAACCTGTGTGCTAATTTGTTTGCTAATGTTCAGTTTCAATTTTGATTCTTTTCTTCTCATATATGACGTATATCTTTTCAAATTTCAATTATGAAATATTAAACCGAAAGCCAGCAAATATTATGTAAATAAAAATCTTGTGATATCTTTTCCGTTTAGATTCTGAGCAGATAATGTTCAGCCAAAATAACCAAATTGACCTCAGTAAATTATGTACGAAGAATACACACAATTTTGCGACATACATTTTGTGTGTGAGTGTGCCTGTATATATGTGTATGTGTATGTGTATGTGTGTGTGTGTGTGTGTGTGTGTGTGTGTGAGAGAGAGAGAGAGAGAGAGAGAGAGAGAGAGAGAGAGAGAGAGAGAGAGAGAGAGATTCTGTGCTTAGTGACACGCAATAAAGGGTCAAAAACCATCGAATGAATTAAAGTGTAACCAATTGACTATTGACAATTTGGTTCATTTAACGTAGTTGCCACCTGTTTTTCTGTTATAATGGTAATATCGCGAAGTACACATAATTCATAGACAATCGCATTAATATGAGTGGGGCGTACTTACGTGTATCTGATTGGTGCAAATGATGATTTGCAAAGGAAAAATATAATAAATCTTCACTCGTGATGTGTATATTTCATTTAGTCTGCCACTAAGAACAACTGGCTTTCTATTTAAAGCGCGAGCGAAGGAAACTAATACTTCATGCTGCATTCAAAGCGGCAGGGAGTGTTCGATATGCCATTCTGTTTCCACCAGCAAAGATCAGATGTTTCACTGTCTCTTGAGTTACTACTGTTACCAGAACGTGACTAAATAACCTTAAGAATTATTGCGAACGGTGATATGCTCTAAAATAATTCTGAAATCGGAAAGACTGCAGTAATCGGTATCACCTTTTTAATTGTTATTCTGAAGAAAACTTCAAGAATAATAGTTTTACGAGGTATATTTTTTATATCTTCTTTGAATTGCAAATTTAGGGACTGATAGAATGTCTGAATCAAATTTTAATTTGTCGGTAACCACTGAGAAAATAGGACATAGGAATCACACTCCAAGGGAGGAATTACAGTTCACCCGAGACATGGCAATAGGGGTGTACTCTGTTATATTCGCATTGGCTTTGATCGGGAACATTCTAGTAATACTAACCCTGGTTCAGAATAAGAGAATGCGAACTGTGACAAATGTGTTCCTTCTGAACTTGTCTATCAGTGATCTACTCTTAGCTGTATTCTGCATGCCTTTCACCCTGATCCCCATGATGATGCAAAACTTTATGTTCGGGGAAGCCATGTGTGTCATGATTCGCTACCTACAGGGTAAGTATAATATCAAATACATAATTTCGTACACAAATGCACATTACATGTTAAATTGATGAAAAGAGTTTTAAAATTTTGCATTTTATCAGCCTTTACGACCAAATCATTCGATTATGTATTACCTTTGTAGTATTAATTGTGTACGAAACGATCACAAATGTAAGATTTTTTTATTCTATTATGCCAAATTGGGTAGGTGAGAAAATTCCTAGCATCTTCCCGTTGGTTGATGGTTCTTACCTGGATTTTCGTAAGTTCTTCCTCCAGCGGCTATACTGACCGCAATGAAGTGCCCGTCGGGTGCTGAAAATTTGTGTTAAACGTACAACAACAACAATAACAACACCATATTCTATTAAAACCAGGATATATTAAAATCTAAAACTATACCTAAAATAATCTTCATGACTCAGATTGTTTCATTGTAAGACTATCATTATACAAATATTACATCTCATCTCATCATTAAACATGTCTAGTATCATACTACAATACCACCTCATCTCATCATTAAAATGTCTAGTATTATAGTAAAATACCACCTCATCTCATCATTAAACATGTCTAGTATTATAGTACAATACCATCTCATCTCATCTTTAAACATGTCTAGTATTATAGTAAAATACAACCTCATCTCATCATTAAACATGTCTAGTATTATACTACAATACCACCTCATCTCATCATTAAACATGTTTAGTATTATACCTCAATACCACCTCATCTCATCATTAAACATGTCTAGTATTATACTACAATACCACCTCATCTTATCATTAAACATGTCTAGTTTTATAGTACAATACCACCTCATCTCATCATTAAACATGTCTAGTATTTTACTACAATGCCACCTCATCTCATCATTAAACATGTCTAGTATTATACTACAATACCACCTCATCTCATCATTAAACATGTCTAGTATTATACTACAATACCACCTCATCTCATCATTAAACATGTCTAGTATTATACTACAATACCACCTCTTCTCATCATTAAACATGTCTAGTATTGTACTACAATACCACCTCATCTCATCATTAAACATGTATAGTATTATAGTACAATACCACCTCATCTCATCGTTAAACATGTCTAGTATTATACTACAATACCACCTCATCTCATCATTAAACATATCTAGTTTTATAGTACAATACCACCTCATCTCATCATTAAACATGTCTAGTATTATACTACAATACCACCTCTTCTCATCATTAAACATGTCTAGTATTGTACTACAATACCACCTCATCTCATCATTAAACATGTCTAGTATCATACTACAATACCACCTCATCTCATCATTAAAATGTCTAGTATTATAGTAAAATACCACCTCATCTCATCATTAAACATGTCTAGTATTATAGTACAATACCATCTCATCTCATCTTTAAACATGTCTAGTATTATAGTACAATACAACCTCATCGCATCATTAAACATGTCTAGTATTATACTGCAATACCACCTCATCTCATCATTAAACATGTCTAGTATTATACTACAATACCACCTCATCTCATCATTAAACATGTTTAGTATTATACCTCAATACCACCTCATCTCATCATTAAACATGTCTACTATTATAGTACAATACCACCTCATCTCATCATTAAACATGTCTAGTATTATACTACAATACCACCTCATCTCATCATTAAACATATCTAGTATTATACTACAATACCACCTCATCTCATCATTAAACATGTCTAGTATTATACTACAATACCACCTCATCTCATCATTAAACATGTCTAGTTTTATAGTACATTACCACCTCATCTCATCATTAAACATGTCTAGTATTATAGTACATTACCACCTCATCTCATCATTAAACATGTCTAGTATTATACTACAATGCCACCTCATCTCATCATTAAACATGTCTAGTATCATACTACAATACCACCTCATCTCATCATTAAAATATCTAGTATTATAGTAAAATACCACCTCATCTCATCATTAAACATGTCTAGTTTTATAGTACATTACCACCTCATCTCATCATTAAACATGTCTAGTATTATACTACAATGCCACCTCATCTCATCATTAAACATGTCTAGTATTATACTACAATACCACCTCATCTCATCATTAAACATGTCTAGTATTATACTACAATACCACCTCATCTCATCATTAAACATGTCTAGTATTATAGTACAATACCACCTCATCTCATAATTAAACATGCTTAGTATTATACTACAATACCACGTCATCTCATCACCCGACTTTAAACACAACTAGTGTTTTAAGCATTTATCATCTGATGTCATCATCCGACATTAAACACGTGTTATACAGAACATAAAGGAATAAAAAGTATCATGAAATATTGCACATTCATTAAGTTAACTGAAATTATGCTAAGTTTACCAGTTGTTAACTGAGCATGGCACCAGTCCCGGGTGAGAACCTTTGATACTGTATCCAATACGTCGAGATCGGATTACAGGCTGGCATATTATACTGGTCATCTTTTCTGTTTTAGTTTTCATGATCGGATTATACATGATCTTACTTTATGCATATTTTCTGTGTTATTTCTACGGCCTGGCAGCATTATTATGTGACTCATTAGCGAGACTGTTGTCATTTTGCAAGACCACGTTCTATTGACATAGGCATTACCACAGTCTAGTGAGTTTAGCATTAACAAGCTCCAACGACATCAACATTACCACGCTGTAGCGACTTTAGCATTACCACGATCTGGCAACATCAGCATTACTACACTCTAGCAACAGTAGTCTCAATAACCATGTTGATATGAACAATTTTAGAACATTGTGATTCCACCGGAAGATGACGCTGACTTCGGTTAAGAAAAGTATGCGTTGCATTTTGTGCCATCTATTCTGTCATCTAGTATGCCATCTGATGGCTTATATGTGTCACCTAGTATGCCATCTAGTGGGCTATAAAGTGAGTCATCAAGTATGCCACCTAGTGTGCCATCTAGTGGGCTATATAGTATGCCATCTAGTGGGCCATAAAGTGTGCCATCTAGTGGGCTATATAGTGTGCCATCTAGTGGGCTATATAGTGTGCCATCTAGTGGGCTATATAGTGTGCCATCTAGTCGGCTATAAAGTGTTCCATCTAGTTGGCTATAAAGTGAGCCATCTAGTGGAATCATCTAGTACGCCATCTATTGGTTCGTCTAGTGTGCCGTCTAGTGACCCATATAGTGTGCCATCTAGTGGGCCATATAGTGTGCCATCTAGTGGGCCATATAGTATGCCATCTATTGGGTCGTCTAGTGTGCTATCTAGTGGGCCATATAGTATGCCATCTATTGGGCCATCTAGTGGGTCATATAGTGTGCATTCTAGTGGGACATATAGTGTCCATATAGTGTGCCATCTATTGGGTCGTCTACTGTGCGATCAAGTGTGCCATCTAGTGGTCCATATTGTATGCCATCCATTGGGTGGTCTAGTGTGCCATCTGGTCATATGGTGTGCATTCTAGTGTGCGATCTAGTGGTTCATCTAGTGTGTCATTTAGTTGGCCATCTTGTGGGTCATATAGTCTGCAATCTAATGGGAAATCTAGTGGGCTATATGGTGTGCAACCTAGTGGGTCATCTAGTGGGTCTAATAGTGTGCATTCTAGTGTGCAATGTAATGTGCAATCTAGTATGCCATTTAGTGCGCAATCTAGTGGGAAATCTAATGGGCCATATGGTGTGCAATCTATTGGGTCGTCTAGTGGGTCAGATAGTGTGCAGACTAGCTGGCCATATAGTGTGCAATCTAGTGGGCATTGTAGTGTGCAATCAAGTGGACTATTTAGTGGGGTATCTAGTGGACTATATAGTGGGATATCTAGTGGACTATATAGTGGGATATCCAGTGGACTATATAGTATGCAATCTAGTGGACTATATAGTGGGATATCTAGTGGGCTATATAGTATGCAATCTAGCGGAAAATATAGTGGGATATCTAGTGGACCATATAGTGGGATATCTAGTGGACTATATAGTGGGGTATCTAGTGAAATATATAGTGGGATATCTAGTGGACTATATAGTATGCAATCTAGTGGACTATATAGTGGGATATCTAGTGGACTATATAGTATGCAATCTAGTGGACTATATAGTGGGATATCTTGTGGACTATATAGTGGGGTATCTAGTGGACTATATAGTGGGATATCTAGTGGACTATATATTGTGCAATCTAGTGGACTCTATAGTGGGATATCTAGTGGACTAAATAGTGTGCAATCTAGTGGTCCATGTAGTGTGCAATCTAGTGGACTATATAGTGTGCAATCTAGTGGACTATATAGTGGGATATCTAGTGAAAAATTGCGGCAATATGGACAATGATGATCAATTGAAATAATAAAAACAAGTATAAACGATTTAAAAAGGTTTTTAAAGAAAGAACTTTGATATAGTTGAATAAATATTAACATAGTTTTCATAGGTATATCTATTCAACCAACCAAAATGCGTGGGATGGGGACCAAACGTTAATCAGAGCAAACTGCTAAGTGCTTCAATATTGTTTTTTGCCATCTAGTGGGCAATATTGTGTGCCATCTAATATAGCATCTAGTGGGCTATATAGTATGCCACCTAGTGGGCTATATAGTGTGCCATCTAGTGGGCCATACTATTTAGTGGGATATCTAGTGGACTATATAGTGGGATATCTAGTGGACTATATAGTGGGGTATCTAGTGGAATAAATAGTGGGATATATAGTGGACTACATAGAATGCAATCTAATGGACTATATAGTGGGATATCTAGTGGACTATATAGTGGGGTGTCTAGTGGACTATATAGTGGGATATCTAGTGGGCTATATAGTATGCAATCTAGTGGACTATATAGTGTTAAATCTAGTGGGCCATGTAGTGTGCAATCTAGTGGATTATATAGTGTGCAATCTAGTGGACTATATAGTGGGATATCTAGTGGACTATATAGAGTGCAATCTAGTGGGCCATATAGTGTGCAATCTAGTGGGCCATGTAGTGTGCAATCTAGTGGACTATATAGTGGGATATCTAGTGGACTATGTAGCATGCAATCTAGTGGACTTTATAGTGGGATACCTAGTGGACTATATAGTGGGATATCTAGTGGACTATATAGTGGGGTGTCTAGTGGACTATATAGTGGGATATCTAGTGGACTATATAGTATGCAATCTAGTGGACTATATAGTGGGATATCTAGTGAACTATATAGTGTGCAATCAAGTGGGCCATGTAGTGTGCAATCTAGTGGACTATATAGTGTGCAATCTAGTGGACTATATAGTGAGATATCTAGTGATAAATTGCGACATTTGGACAATGATGATCAATTGAAGTAATAAAACAATTATAAACGATTTAAAAAGGTCTTTAAAGAAAGAACTTCGATATAGTTGAATAAATATTAACATAGTTTTCATAGGTATATCTATTCAACCAACCAAAATGGGTGGGATGGGGACCAAACCTTAATCAGAGCAAACTGCTAAGAGCTTCAATATTGTTTTGGTAATTCTGGACATTTATACTTACAGTCGAAAGTTTGAAAACGCAGAAAATTTTTTTAAAATACACAAAAAAGGCCAAGGACAGAATCTTTTTTTAAGTACATAAAGAGAGACCAAGTATTTAAATTTATAAAGAAATACATGAAAATACCAAACAATTTAATTTTTAAAAAAATACATAATCAAAGACCAAGCATTTAAATTGTTTGAAACATACATAATCAAAGACCTAGTATAGACTGCTCCTAAAAAGACCATTGAGTTTTAACCAATTTACGGGTAACAACATACCATATTTTCGTTATAAAGAAACGATAACTGTGACAAGCAAATTTCACATGTTAGGAATACAGTTTTCAATATGTAATAACGTGCTGTATGAAATAGTTTCTTTGGACTTTAAATAGTTTAATAACATGTTCTATCAGACAGTCCATTGGGACTTGATAACATGTGATAACATATTGTATATTATATTGAGACTTTAAATAATATAATAATATGTTGTACCAAATACCATTGGAACTTTAAATAGTATAACATGTTGTATCAAAAAGTCCATTTTGGACTTTAAATTAAATAACAGCATGTTGTATCAAGTAGTCCTTTAGGACTTTATAAAAGATAATAATATCTTGTCTCAAAGAATCTATAAGGACTTTAATTAATATAATAGCATGTTCTATCAAATAGTATATTTGGACTTTAGACAATACAATAACATGTATCAAAAAATCCATTGTAACTTAAATTATAGCATATCAATTTGTATCAAAATATTCTAGTTGGAATTTAAGTAAAAAAAAATCTTATTATATCAAATTGTCCACTGTAATTTAAATAGAAAAAAAGCTTATTGTATCAAATAGTCCAGTAGGAAATTAGGTTAAAAAAATAATTATTGTACCAAATGGTCCAATTGGAATTTAAGTAAGATAAAAAAAAATATTGCATCAAATAGTCCATTAGGATTTTAAACAAACGAAAAGCTTATTGTATCAAAAAGTCCATAGGGACTATAAGTAAAATAAAAGCTTATTGTATCAAAAACTCCATTGGGACTATAAGTAAAATGAAAGCTTATTGTATGAAATAGTTCTTTGAGAATATAAGTAAAATAAAAGCTTATTGTATCAAATAGTCTATTGGGACTATAAGTAAAATAAAAGCTTATTGTATCAAAAAGTCCATTGGGACTATAAATTAAAATAAAAGCTTATTGTATCAAATAGTCTATTGGGACTTTATGTATGCCTCAAACCATACTTCTCTTCTTTAGAAGTGACTCGTGCTTCGTAAAAATTAGAATTCTAAAATATATTTTAATATGTGGAAAATTAAGAAATTATTCATTTCATTTTACAGTTTCACCTGTGCCAAAATGAGCATTAAGGGAACAAAAAAGCCAGCCTTTTAACGGAGACGTATATTTGATATATATATATATATATATATATATATATATATATATATATATATATATATATATATATATATATATATATATATATATATATATATATATATATATATATATGAGATATAAATGCACTGTGTCATGCAAGAAATAAACATCTAAAATATAAATGCGTTCAGTCAAGATATACATTTTACTTCTTGACAGTCCTTATGAAAAACGGTCGCGTGTCCTAGAAATGTGATACAGGTAACGGGTAATATTATATATTAACAGCATTAATTATAATCTCCAACGTGAAATACATCATTCAAAATCAATAAATTTGTCGTTCAAGCGTAGTTAATATCTGAACATTTATGTAAAATACAATAATACGTACAACATTTATATATAGGATCACACGTTGTGTTGATTACATGAGGTTCTTTACAGAGTGTGTCGTCATGACGATCATGACTGTGTTGATTCCTTGAGGGAATATAATCAATGTAGAAATGAAACTGAATATGATATTTGACACATTATGAGTGTGTATTGTCAGGTCAATGGACCTAATTCAGTTTGGACTACCGTATATATATATATATATATATATATATATATATATCTATATATATATATATATATATATATATATATATATATATATATATATATATATATAATTCATACTTGTTAGAGTCTTAGTGTTCCGAGAGAGAGAGAGAGAGAGAGAGAGAGAGAGAGAGAGAGAGAGAGAGAGAGAGAGAGAGAGCACACAATAATTCATTTCAAATGTGCATGTCAAATATAAATATTTCAATTTGTTCAAGATATTTGCATTTAATTCGCTTGTTATTCTTGATCGTTGTGCTTTTTATATCGTTGTGAATTATATCGAAAGTGCCATAATATATGTATATTTGTGCGTTTTGTTCAAAGTTTCATATTTCTAGGGTATATTTTTACCCCTTTCCTATTTAGTGGTATACATACATACATACATACATACATACATACATACATACATACATACATACATACATACATACATACATACATACATACATACATACATACATACATACATACATACATACATACATACATACATACATACATACATACATGCATGCATACATACATTTCGACCAACCTACCTACCTACATAAACAGCCTACCAACAATTATACATACATAAACTAAACGTGTAATTCGGCCAATTGGTCTAAATTGCTAGCTTTACAAATCACTGCCATTTCTTCTCTGTCCGGCTTGGTTACAGCATGGGGCTCAGCGTGTATGGTTATGTGAAAAAGCTTGGCGCTAATTTCCCGTTGGGCTGTATTTGTTTTTGGGCATTTCCCAGATTTCTTGTCTACTAATTCTACTGACTTATCTTGTGTTGAGAAATGGCATTAAACTCCAAACAACAATAACAACAACAATTAAACATATAGGGTCTCAGGTGCGATCGAACAGTTTAGGGCGCTGGTCTTTACAGATCACTGCCAACTGTGTTCGAGTCATGTGCTCTGTCTATGCTGGTATTTAAGAAACATCGCTAGGAGCGTTCCTTGAGGCGCTGGTTCTTCACGGGCTTTTCTCGGGTTCTTCCTCTACCAGTTTTACTGGCATAAAACTTCCCTAAAACCCCATAAAAACAAACGATACGTGAAGACAATAAGTTTAATATAATATAAATCTTCTTGTATATATATATATATATATATATATATATATATATATATATATATATATATACATACACAAACATAGATATATATATATATATATATATATATATATATATATATATATATATATATATATATATATATATATATATATATATACACACACACATAAAGAGAGAGGCACAGAGAGAGAGAGAGAATGTTATGAATATGTAACTGTTTGTGTATCTATCTATGTATCTACCTATGTATCTATGTATGTATCTACCTATGTATCCATTTATCTATCTATCTATCTATCTATCTATCTATCTATCTATCTATCTATCTATCTATCTATCTATCTATCTATCTTTATCGGTCTGTCTGTCAGTTTATCTGTCTACACTCTCTACCACCTTTATATATAATATCATAAACACTTGAACCCAGAATCCCTAACCATTCAAAATCATTTAAACACAGACAGTATTACTCGAAAGCTCTCTGGTGATGCCGACATCAAATCGTGCCCATGAACAATTACATTCTTGTTGTTATTTACTAACATTCTGTTGGTAATCTGGATGACTATATTGAAATCTGGATGGCCTATATTGGAATTCGGATAGCCTGTATTTAAATCTGGATGGCCTATATTTTAATCATGATGACCTATAGTGGAATCTGTATGGGCTATTTTTGAATCCGGATGAACTATTTTGGAATCCAGATTGCCTATATTGGAATCTGGATGGTCTATATTAAAATCTGGACAGCCTTTTTTTTAATCCGGATGGTCTATATTGGAATCTGGATGTGTGTTATTGAAATCTGGATGGCCTATATTGAAATCCGGATTGCCTATTTTGGAATCCCTGTATTGGAACTGTAACGCAGTTGGATTCAGAGATAGCACCTACTGGCGTAGTGTTCACGATTTAAAAAAAATAATCCGATTTGATTGTAAATTCAGTACTTATTAAGAATATTAGCCTACCCAGTTTGCATGTTGTAAAGAGTGCATCGTGTTTATCGCTGACATACCCCCAGTTTGTTTCTAAGTGTAAATATACGTCAGATGCGAGTCGTAATTTAAGCAGTATAGTACACTCCAACATTAATCTTGTTTAACCAGTACACTCCAACACTGATCTTTTCTATCAGTACACTCCACAATTGATCTTGTTTAACCAGTACACTCCAACACTGATCTTTTCTATCAGTACACTCCACAATTGATCTTGTTTAACCAGTACACTCCAACACTGATCATTTCTATCAGTACACTCCAACACTGATCTTTTCTATCAGTAGACTCCAACACTGATCTTTTTTATCAGTACAGTCCAACATTGATCTTTTTTATCCAGTACACTCCAACACTGATCTTTTCTATCAGTACACTCCAACACTGATCTTTTCTATCAGTAGACTCCAACACTGATCTTTTTTATCAGTACAGTCCAACATTGATCTTGTTTAACCAGTACACTTCAACACTGATCTTTTCTATCAGTACATTCCTAAACTGATATTTTTTATCCAGTACACTCCAACACTGATCTTTTTTATCCAGTACACTCCAACACTGATCCTTTTTATCCAGTACACTCCAACACTGATCTTTTTCATCCAGTACACTCAAACACTGACCTTTTTTATCCAGTACACTCCAACACTGATCTTTTTTATCCAGTACACTCCAACACTGATCTTTTCTATCAGTACACTCCAACACTGATCTTTTTTATCCGGTACACTCCAACACTGATCTTTTCTATCAGTACACGCCAACACTGATCTTTTTTATCCTGTGCACTCCAACACTGATCTATTCTATCAGTACACGCCAACACTGATCTTTTTTATACAGTACACTCCAACACTGATCCTTTCTACTAGTACAGTCCAGCACTGATCTTTTCGCTTATAATTAGAAACTGCAGCTGGTAAATCTACATCTGCATGTTCAAATCTCTGGATATTGAAAATAATCTTCAAATCTACCTGCATATTTATGCATCTACTAAACATAAACGAATGATAATTAAAACAAGGCACGGTCTATCCGGAAACATGAATTTACTTCTACCTCATAATGCTTTTGACGTGTCTATTGTCAAGGACTTCTTGGTATCTACAGTGATAAGCTGGAATTCGATATCGATCATATATGTGCGATGGTCGTGAAAATAATAGCTCTCTTTTCGTAAACTGTACCACCTCCTCGTAGCATGTGCTTTACCTTTTGGGTATATACTTCCACTGATAGCCCAATCTGTACCATATTCACAAACACATCCAATTTAATAATCTATCAAGGATTGATACATTCCAGAAAGTGGCTGCGCAATTAACTCTTTTTTATTTCGACTACCTCGACATAATTGTTGCCGTGTTTTCGATGGCTACCTATACATAACCATATTCCTTATTTTAAAGGACTTTTAACATATTGAAATTTAATGCTTGTAAAAAGACTGATATTTTTTTTAAATTTTGTAATGCAATTTCCAATGTTCTACGCTGAAAAAAATATCATACTTACACCCTTGCATTGTCTTTTACCAGGCTTATATAAAATATTTCTACCCCTTGCAAAGTATTGTTCAAGGTAGAAAAGCATCAATGATATATTGTAATGTAATGTATACTAATTATATTATATAATATGTACCTCTTGCAATGATAGTTCAAGGTTGATATAAAAGATTATGTCCCCTTGCATTTTAATATTCCAAAATGATATCACAAAATATATATATCATTGCAATTCACTTCTACATGTTGATATCACAGAATATATATCATTGCAATTCACTTTAACATGTGATATAAAAGAATATATATATATATATATATATATATATATATATATATATATATATATATATATATATATATATATATATATATATATATATATATATATATATATATATATATATATATATATATATATATATATATATCATTGCAATTCACTTTTACATGTTGATATCAAAGAATATATATTATTGCAAGTCATTGTTCAAGGTTGATATCAAAGAATATGTACCTCGTTCAATGTATTGTATCAGACATATAGAAAAACATTTTTATGCCTTATGTAAGCCGTCACAACTTTGTCTTTATCATCAGCTCAAATATCTTTGAAAACAAGTTGTTGTTTCAGTTTTATCAGTCATCTGTAAAGATGGTCATGTTAGACCACTTGGCCACACGTAGCCCCCACTGACAATGTAACATCTGGTCGTGTTTAATCACTTTGCCACACGAATCCCCCAATGACATTGTAACATCTGGTCGTGTTAGACCACTTGGTCACACGAACCCCCCAATGACAATGTAACATCTGATCGTGTTAGACCACTTGGTCACACGAATCCCCCAATGACAATGTAACATCTGGTCGTGTTAGACCACTTGGTCACACGAAGCCCCCAATGACAATGTAACATCTGGTCGTGTTAGACCACTTGGTCACACGAAGCCCCCAATGACAATGTAACATCTGGTCGTGTTAGATCACTTGGCCACACGAAGCCCCCAATGACAATGTAACATCTGATCGTGTTAGACCACTTGGCCACACGAAGCCCACAATGACAATGTAATATCTGTCTCATTATCCCTATTTAAAATGCCTTCAACAGCATTGCAGTTAAATCTGAAAATCGACCCAGTAAGAAAGTTAGGAGTGAGTCTGATGATTTCTGAACCTCATGAGACTCGATGCACACGAGTAACAATCAACCAAAGAACATTACTTTATTCTTATGGACAAAAAAATGTGAACAAATTTCTGAATTAGTCTTGTATCTCAAAAGATATCGATCCAGTGTCATGGTAGCACACCAATACAGACATGTTTCTTTTACTCCGTTCTTATACCCTCCGTTATATAGCCAAACCTCCAACAAACGTCACTAGTGAACGTCTATTCAGCACTGCTGGCAACAACTTGTCAGACAATAGATGTTGTCTACTTACAATTGATGTAGCAGTAGTAACTGTCGGAATGCACTTGAAAACTTGAATTCTGCTATTCGTTAGTTAATGCATTAGGTATTATCAAGAAGTTCAACAGTAAAACTTTTAATTTTGTTTAATCTTTACGTGTTCATTATTAATTACTCGATAATCAATTAGACTGTCATTAGACCAGTTGAATACAAATTATTTTATTTTGAAGCGATTGGTAACTATCTGTATTCGACGCAATAGGTATGTGTCTATTCGTATTTGATCCAATAGGTATGAGTCTCTACTCGTATTCGACCTAATAGGTTTGAGTCTCTATTCGTATTTGACCCAATATGTATGAGTCTCTATTCGTATTTGATCCAATAGGTATGAGTCTCTATTCGTATTCGACCCAATAGGTTTGAGTCTCTATTAGTATTCGACCCAATAGGTATGAGTCTCTATTCGTATTAGACCAATTCGATATAAGTCTTTGACCGAATAGTTAAAACCACTATTCGGTACAGTCCTACTTTACATGTCTCACTTTTATCTCCTACTTCATATTCATTTTATACCATTTTGATAGCTTTATATCTATTGCTTTTATCTCTTAGTTCATATACATTTTATAAAATTTAATATATTTTCATTGTATAATGTGTCCTGTTGTATATTTAATATTTGCATCGTGTATTGTGTCCTGTTGTATATATAATATTTGCATTGCATAATTTGTCCTGTTGTATATTTAATATTTGCATTGCATATTGTGACCTGTTGTATATATAATATTTGCATTGCATAATTTGTCCTGTTGTATATTTAATATTTGCATTGCATATTGTGACCTGTTGTATATTTAATATTTGCATTGCATATTTTGACCTGTTGTATATTTAATATCTGCATTGTAATCTGTGTTTTATTGTGTATTTAATATGTGCATTGCACACTGTCTTTCTGTATATTTAATATTTGCATTGTAATCTGTGTCCTGTTGTATATTTAATATTTGCATTGTAATCTGTGTTTTATTGTGTATTTAATATTTGCATTGCACACTGTCTTTCTGTATATTTAATATTTGCATTTATTAGAAATCATTTCTCTTCTTTGGTACTGAGTAATGCTGTTGTACATTTTCTAAATTTGAATTCAGTTCTCACTACATATATACCTTTGATCTGATATGACGCAAAACACTACTACCACCACCACCACTATCAGCACTACTACTACAACCACCAGTACTGCTACTACTACTACTGCTTGCATTCCCAACTTATCGAAATAAATTATTGCAAATGCTCTTCTGTTAACCATTCACAACGAATTTCTTACAATTGTATAATGCCGATACGCCATGTTTTCTCAGTTGTATAATGCCGATACGCCATGTTTTCTCAGTTGTATAATGCCGATACGCCATGTTTTCTCAGTTGTATAATGCCGGTACGCCATGTTTTCTCAGTTGTATAATGCCGATACGCCATGTTTTCTCAGTTGTATAATGCCGATACGCCATGTTTTCTCAGTTGTATAATGCCGATACGCCATGTTTTCTCAGTTGTATAATGCCGATACGCCATGTTTTCTCAGTTGTATAATGCCGATACGCCATGTTTTCTCAGTTGTATAATGCCGATACGCCATGTTTTCTCAGTTGTATAATGCCGATACACCATGTTTTATCCGTTTCATAATGTCGATACACCGAGTTTTCTCCATTTCATAATGCCGATACACCGATTTTTTCTATTTATAATGCTGATAAACCGAGTTTTCTCCGTTTCATAATGCCGATAATCAAGGTAAGATGAAGTATGGTCTAAACATCCTCTCTTTAAAACTGGTTTAATTTCACAACTACCATTTACAATGTTTAATATTGTCTAAAATAAAGTCTTCTAAAACTTTAACAAAAGAATATTAAAACAATGTTACATATATAAAATATCAAAAGCCCAGTCCTTCCAGTATTATTTGTTTCTCAATCTACCACCCAATTCGAACTTTGTATCCCATATTACCAGCAACGTTTTTATTTCTCCACTATAACAACAAACTCTGAAGAGATTGGTTAAAAAACAATATGCCCCATTAGAAAGACCTGCTTTATATTTCAATGACAAGAAAATGCAACCATTCTCCAATAATCTGCACCTACAAATCCGTGTGACACAAACATTTTAATTTTATTTCACATGAATAAAAAATACCCTTTTTCAGAAAACTGAATAACTAATGGAATTAAGAATGGAAGCCCAGCTCCTATAACTCGACTGTAAAATTCGCGTTTGTATTCAATCCGCGTGTAATTGTAGAATATTCATCCATGTATTTCAATGTTCGTTTTGGACCCGTAGGGGATTAGAGAAATGCTTTTTTCCATTTTCAGACATTTTATATCACAGTAAAAGCAATAACAGACTTGCATTAAATATTTGCTATAAATCTTTTTAAAGTACTTTTTAAAGCCTTAAAGAGAAACCCGCATTTTCTTGAATAAAGCCATTATTATCGCTAGTGGTCACAGTTAAACATCTCTCTCTCTCTCTCTCTCTCTCTCTCTCTCTCTCTCTCTCTCTCTCTCTCTCTCTCTCTCTCTCTCTCTCTCTCTCTCTCTCTCTCTCTCTCTCTCTCTCTCTCTCTCTCATGACTCTATATTTTTGTTATTCTTGATAATTTACATATATTGTATGTAATTTTGTTTATGACTGTAAACTGTGATGACCATTTTTAGTCAATATATTAGCTAAAGTTATATCCATGGGTGTAAATTCTATTTTCTAAATATTGGGCTAATCATACGTCTGAATAAGTCACATTCAAGCTATGTACTGAACCCTATTGACACTTATGGGATCATTTCTCATGGACGGTGGGATTCGATGGCTTCTTAAAAGAATTTAGCTGTTTTTTTTCTATTGGACGAGTCTCTCTGATTGGTTATTTTAATTGATCATTCACGTAAATTTGCAACACAATTTGGAACTTTTCGGGAATTTTCTATACTGTTGAAAGCGTGGCAAAACCTTTGAATAATTAGGCAACTACAAGCCGAGCTTCTGAAACGGATTTGAGAAATCATTTTTGTGTATATGTGTCATATAAATATTAATCCAAAAGCTCAATCATTTCTTTTTTTATGACGCAAATGTGAAACGGTCGAAAGAGTACAAATGTACAAAACGTTGCAACGGCCTGTCAATCTATTCAGGACATCGGTATATAGATACAAACATGCCTACCACAATCTTATTGGTTTTCTGTGACTAGTTTTCAGGCATTCTTACTGAAACCGTTATCTGGACCGATGGACATTCATATGGACATCGCCAAATCAAGCAGGCAGGCGGAGCATAATGCAATAAAGTAGCAACACAAAGAAACTCCTATATACGGTTCTCTGTCCTTTGCATAATTGATAAGAGTTACACGGATGCTATTTTAAGACAGTGATCTAAGCACACGGTTACAATGAGAAATGGAGTGTAGCTGACAAATGGTTCGCGACACAATTTATAAAAAGAAACCTGTATGCCTATATCAGTGCTATGTTATCACTTGATGTATAGAAACAACTTTTTTCACTTTGCATGCCATGTCATTGATTATCTTCTCCTGCTGATCCTGGAATCCATATAAACTTCCATCCGTCATGTGCTAATTGATAACTCAATGTATAGAATTGCATTACGTAATAGACTGATGTTATCTAAAGCTAAGCAAGGAAAGCTGCATACGCTTTGTTGCAATCATGTTATCGCATCAAAACAACATAAATATGGTTCCCATCACGCAATCATAAAACGGCTATTCACGCCTGACAGAAAATAATAAATTACTTATTTGAGCGTTTAATGCAATTAAAGTTTCTTAAAGCACTCGATCAGTGCTTCAGTGAATGTAGAAGTTGGGCAGCACTTTGCCAATGTTGGAATCAGTGTAGGCGTTGGACGTCACTATATCGATGCTGGAACTAAAATCCTTTTGACTTAACCCTCTGTGTTTTGTTTTTTTTTTCTTTGAATTCTCTCTAGACTGAAATATTATGGGGTCACAAAGGTTGTTTTCTTTAATATCACCATTTTTCTGTACTAAGCCGAAAATTATAAAAATTAAAAACCGAAAACAATTTATATCTCAATTTTCAATTTTATTCATTTTGGTGTCCCTCAACACCGAAACTCACTTGAAACGTTAAATTCCTGATACACAATAGACTACATTATTTTACGATTGGAATCTATTGCAGCAGATTTATTGTTGAGACTATGCCACAATGGCACGCGAGGTAAAAAAACAATACTTAACACGAACGAATGCACAGTCTAAGTCCGAAAGAAGTGAATCTATGGTCATTACATCATAAAAAGAAGCCGCGTTTTAGATAAAGTAGTGATAAAAAAAACTCTTGTAGATAATCTAGTGAAGAAAGCTTGTGGTTTGTTGCGAAGGATGCAGTTGTGATTGACGATATGCGATTGCATTAAAGATCTTAGAAAGTTATTTCTTTTATATTTTTAAATTTAAATACCAAATACAAAGCATAGGGCATTATTTCTCTGTACCGACGGATAGCAACAAAGCAATATTTAAATCTTAACGTTCACTCTATATCCTGAAACATGTATTAGTAGGAAGGAAGGTAGCTATGTTTGTCATCACTGGCAGGTAAAGATGTCAGGATGTCGGAATGGCCAGTTTAGCATCATGTGATTATCCTATCTTTACGGATAAAATTAGTTTAATGAAAGGGTGTAAATCCGTGTCAACACTTGGGAAGTAAAACATTGGAGAAGAAATTGGCATAGCCCTCTTATAATTATATATGAATTACATGGAGCATATAAACAATGTGAATGTTGACTGTCATTAACAATTCTGATGGGCAATATATAATAGTATCTCGTTCTCTCAATCTTTGTGGAGATAATGACTGCATTTATATTTAGAGCAACAGTATTAATTTATGTGACCAGATGTGAGTGTTAAAAGGAACATACGCTGTTCAGCTATGCTTTCATTAAATGTTTAAAAATAATAACCAACCTTATTAATATGTGCGCTATTACACTCATAAACACGTATGTTCTCTCACACGCACAAGTAAAGCTGTCCCCTTACACACACACACACACACACACACACACACACACACATTCTCTAACACGCAAACATGGATGTTTCTTACAAACACAAACACGAATGTTCCTTTGCAAACACAAATACACAAACACAGATGTTCTCTCATAATTATGTTCACAGGCGCTTTATATATATATATATATATATATATATATATATATATATATATATATATATATATATATATATATATATATATATATATATATATATATTTAACACCTGAGAAATCCCCAGTAACCCAAAAACTTCGCAAAACCGAAAATAAAATTTTGGTGCCAAGTATCTTGGGTTTCAAGGGGTTGATACAAATATTTATCAAATTATCTGTACACTTTGTCTATAGTGTATTCAGTTTAAAATTCTTTGGATTTTTATATCATGTTAAACTTTCACTTTGTATTATTCTGATTGGTCCGAATAACGTCATGAAATTCCTGCGCATTATTTTCTTTACTGATTGGTTGCGATGTCTGCTTTTACATATGAGAAAAAGAGAAGAGTGGCGGAATGAGTAATCTTTCCAGACGTATTGTACTTTAAATACTTAGTAAGTGAGACGGATTAAAAATTTATGTCAATAAGCCTTGTTAATTGTAGAAATGTACCAGATCTATCTCACAGCTCGAGCCTTAAAACTGAAGAGTATATTTTGCGAAACAGAGAACTCATCGATTTGATATAACAGTCATAAGCAAATTTGCAATCATATCTAATTTGCAAATTGCAACATGGCAGTAATAATACAAATCTGAAATCCTGATTTTACTAAGACAGTTTTGTAAACAGGATATTAATGAAATAATATTGTCATCCGGATATTATTCAGACAATGTTGTCATCCTGTTCTTAATAAGACAATATTGTCATCCTCACCTTAATAAGACAATATTGTCAACTTTATCTTAATAAGACAATATTGTCATCCAGATCTTAATAAGACAATATTGTCATCCAGATCTTAATAGACAATATTGTCATCCTGATCTTAATAAGACAATATTGTCAACCTTATCTTAATAAGACAATATTGTTACCCTGATCTTAATAAGACAATATTGTCAACCTGATCTTAATAAGAAAATATTGTCATCCTCATCTTAATAAAACAATATTGTCAACCTGATCTTAATAAGACAATATTGTCAACCTGATTTTAATAAGAAAATATTGTCATCCTAATCTTAATAAGACAATATTGTCATCCAGATCTTAATAAGACAATATTGTCAACCTTATCTTAATAAGACAATATTGTTACCCTGATCTTAATAAGACAATATTGTTACCCTGATCTTAATAAGACAATATTGTTACCCTGATCTTAATAAGACAATATTATCATACTGATCTTAAAAAGACAATATTGTCATCCTGATTTTAATAAGACAATATTGTCATACTGATCTTAATAAAACAATATTGTCATCCTGATTTTAATAAGACAATATTGTCATCCAGATCTTAATAAGACAATATTGTCATCCTGATCTTAATAAGACAATGTTGTCAGCCTGATCTTAATAAGTCAATATTGTCAACCTGATCTTAATAAGACAACATTGTCATCCTGATCTTAATAAAACAATATTGTCAACATGATCTTAATAAGACAATATTGTCATCCTGATCTTAATAAGACAATATTGTCAACCTTATCTTAATAAGACAATATTGTCATCCTGATCTTAATAAGAAAATATTGTCATCCTCATCTTAATAAGACAATATTGTCATCCAGATCTTAATAAGACAAAATTTTCAACCTTATCTTAATAAGACAATATTGTCAACCTGATCTTAATAAGACAATATTGTCATCCAGATCGTAATAGACAATATTGTCATCCTGATCTTAATAAGACAATGTTGTCATCCATATCTTAATAAGACAAAATTTTCAACCTTATCTTAATAAGACAATATTGTCAACCTGATCTTAATAAGACAATATTGTCATCCTCATCTTCATAAGACAATATTGTCATCGTGATCTTGATAGAAAATATTGTCATCCTGATCTTAATAAGACAATATTGTCACCCTGATCTTAATAAGACAATATTGTCATTCAGATCTTAATAAGACAATATTGTCATCCTCATCTTAATAAGACAATCTAGTCCCACTGATCTTAATAACACAGCATTATCATCCTGATCTTAATAAGACAATATTGTCATCGAGATCATGATTGGACATTATTGTCCACCTGATTATATTAAGACAAAATTCTTATTCTCATCTTAACAAGACAATATTGTCACCCTGACCTTAGTAATACAATATTGTCATTATGATATTAATAAGACAATATTGTCACTCTCGTCTTAATAAGACAATATTGTCATCCTCATCTTAGTAGACAATATCGTCACCCTGATCTTAAGAAGACAATATTGTCATTCTGATTTTGATAAGAAAATACTGACATTCTGATCTTAATAAGACATTATTGTCATCGTGATCTTGATTAGACAAAATTGTCACCCTGATCTTAGTAAGACAACATTGTCATCCTGATCTTAATAAAACAATATTGTCAACCTGATCTTAATAAGACAATATTGTTACCCTGATCTTAATAAGACGATATTGTCAACCTGATCTTAATAAGACAATATTGTCATCCTTATCTTAATAAGACAATATTGTCATCCTTATCTTAATAAGACAATATTGTCATCCTCAACTTCATAAGACAATATTGTCATCCTCTTCTTAATAAGACAATATTGTCATCGTGATCTTGATAAGACAATATTGTCACCCTGATCTTAATAAGACAATATTGTCACCCTGATCTTAATAAGACAATATTGTCATTCAGACCTTAATAAGACAATATTGTCATCCTCATCTTAATAAGACAATATAGTCACACTGATCTTAATAACACGGTATTATCATCCTGATCTTAATAAGACAATATTGTCATCGAGATCATGATAAGACATTATTGTCCACCTGATTATATTAAGACAAAATTTTTATTCTCATCTTAAAAAGATTATATTGTCACCCTGACCTTAATAAGACAATATTGTCATTCTGATATTAACAAGACAATGTTGTCAACCTTATCTTAATAAGACAATATTGTTACCCTGATCTTAATAAGACAATATTGTCAACCTTATCTTAATAAGACAATATTGTCATCCAGATCTTAATAGGACAATATTGTCATCCAGATCTCAATAGACAATATTGTCATCCTGATCGTAAAAAGACAATATTGTCAACCTTATCTTACTAAGACAATATTGTCATCCAGATCTTAATAATACAATATTGTCATCCAGATCTTAATAAGACAAAATTTTCAACCTTATCTTAATAAGACAATATTGTCAACCTGATCTTAATAAGACAATATTGTCATCCTCATCTTCATAAGACAATATTGTCATCGTGATCTTGATAAGACAATATTGTCACCCTGATCTTAATAAGACAATATTGTCACCCTGATCTTAATAAGACAATATTGTCATTCAGATCTTAATAAGACAATATTGTCATCCTCATCTTAATAAGACAATATAGTCACACTGATCTTAATAACACAGTATTATCATCCTGAACTTAATAAGACAATATTGTCATCGAGATCATGATAAGACATTATTGTACACCTGATTATATTAAGACAAAATTTTTTTTCTCATCTTAACAAGACAATATCGTCACCCTGACCTTAATAAGACAATATCGTCACCCTGATCTTAATAAGTCAATATTGTCATTCTGATCTTAATAAGACAATGTTGTCACTCTGATCTTGAGAAGACAATATTGTCATCCTCACCTTAATAAGACATTATTGTCACCCTGATCTTAATAAGGCAATATTGTCAAACTGATTATATTAAGACAATATTGTCATCCTCATCTTAATAAGACAATATTGTCACCCTGATCTTAATAAGACAATATTGTCATTCAGATCTTGATAAGAAAATACTGACAACCTGATCTTAATAAGACAATATTGTCGACCTGATGTTAGTAAGACAATATTGTCATCCTCATCTTAATAAGACAATATTGTCACCCTGATCTTAATACGAAAATATTATCATTCTGCTCTTGATAAGAAAATATTATCATTCTGATCTTAACAAGACAATATTGTCGCCCTCATCTTAACAAGACAATATTGTCGCCCTCATCTTAACAAGACAATATTGTCACCCTGATCTTAATAAGACAATATTGTCATTCTGATTTTGATAAGAAAATACTGACATTCTGATCTTAGTAAGACATTATTGTCATCGTGATCTTGATTAGACAAAATTGTCACCCTGATCTTAGTAAGACAATATTGTCACCCTGATCTTAGTAAGACAATATTGTCATCCTCACCTTAATAAGACAATATTTTCATCCTGATCTTATAAGAAGATACTGATATCCTGATCTTAAAAATATAATGATGTCATCTTGAACTTAATAATAACATGTCGCTTGCAAAGACTTGCTAATAAGTATGAATTCTTTCTTGTGGGTATTAATTTTACTGTCGTGTTTGTATAACACTGTGATGTTCTTACATGTGGTTTCCAAAGGCTTACTAATATGTATGTATTCATTTTTGTGGGTATTAAAGTCGTGCTTGTATAAGACTGTGATGTACTTATATACTTATATGTGGGTTGGAAAGGCTTACTAATAAACATAAATTCTTTCCTGTGGGTATTACAGTCGTGCTTGTATAAGACTGTGATATACTTATATCTGGCTTGGAAAGGCTTACTAATAAGTATGAATTCTTTCCTGAGGGTATTACAGTCGTGTTTGTATAACATTCTGATGTACTTACATGTGGCTTGGAAAGTCTTAATAATAAGTACAGAATGTGCAGCAAGAAAAACTGTGCTAGGGCAAAATTAGTGTTTTATGATGTCTAGTCATAAGGTAATTGCTGCAATACTACTTTTGTAAGGGAAACATTGATTTAGTATTCGAGTCTTATGTATGTGCTTGATTCGCTCGTTGTTGGGGTCCATTGTTTGAAGCAATAGAATAGATTGTTTATTAACAATTACAAGATGTAAATGTTACGCAAAATAATGACAAATAACCCAATTGTTAGCTAAAAGCTGTCCCTAATCTTATTATATATATATATATATATATATATATATATATATATATATATATATATATATATATATATATATATATATATATATATATATATATATATATATATATATATATATTCTTACGTTTTTAATGTTTCCTAACCTAAATGACTCTAAGTTTTCATTTTTAAATACAAACCTAATTGTTTTCTTTGTGACAATAATTTTCTGTCAATGTCTGTTGTAAGATTTCTCACAAAAAAACGAAGCAACTTAGAAACTGATATATTAAAAAAAATCAATTTTTATTCTCTAAATGAAAGTAAAATATTTTTAATGAATTAGTTGTTACATAATTTAAACGAGAGAAAAAGAAGAAAAGTTTTTTCTTTTTTGTGAAGAAAATGTTTTTAATTTGGTAAAAGAAATAGCCATTTCGTTTAATTTTATTCTTGAAAAATATATTCTATATAATTCAGATCAAACCAATAAAAGTGCATAATAATATTCTTGGTTTCGCATACAGTAACTTGTAAAAGTTGTGTCCCTTATAGTGACTCGATGTAAAAGTTATGTCCCTTACAGTGACTCGATGTAAAAGTTATGTCCCTTACAGTGACTCGATGTAAACGTCGTGTCCCTTACATTATCTGCAATGACAAAAATTGTGTTAGTTATAACTTTTGACGTAAAATATTAACTAGTTAATAAAAACTTCTACTAGGAGTATGACTTGGACAAGTAGTCTATTGCCTACTAAATGGAACTTCTACCAGGAGTACGTCTTTGAGATGTATTGACTAACTAAAAAGAAATTCTACCAGGAGCATGCCTTTGAGAAGTATTATATTGATTAACTAAAATAAACATCTACCAGTAGTGTGACTTTGAGAAGCATTATATAAGGAAATGGTACTCACGCAACAGAATCATTACATTTTTGACATTCTTCAGAATTGCATGCTATGAAACTAATTTAATAAGATCAGGTGCTAATGGAGTATTGTGAAATAAATCTCGCTCCAAAGCATATAATCAAACTCTGTATTTTTGAAAATGGGTGTAGACGACCATATTAGGCTGGAGAAAGCAAAATGATGACTAATATAAAAATTCTATTGTTATATGTGAAGGAAGAAAAGAGAATGACTGTCAATATGTAAATTATCAAATTTAACAGCCTTTTTTTCAAACTCTGTAGGGAAACTTTATAATATTAAACGGAAATGATACTTTATTGGTGTGCGAAATGTTAAACAGTTTATAGATTTTGAAGTTAGCAGTGTGCCATGAACATTTACAATTTCCAAAAGTACAATATCCAAAGAAATGTCAGCTAATTTAAATGAAAGTAGCATAAAGGTATGCTAACATTCTCTCCACTGTTTCAAGTTTAAAATGCAAACAGCTACACTTTACATACATCACTCTCTCAAAAGTGTAGAATGACTGGTGAGCGCCTACTGCAATATATAATAGTATCTCGTTCTCTCAATCTTTGTGGAGATAATGACTGCATTTATATTTAGAGCAACAGTATTAATTTATGTGACCAGATGTGATTGTTAAAAGGAACATACGCTGTTCAGCTATGCTTTCATTAAATGTTTAAAAATAATAACCAACCGTATTAATATGTGCGCTATTACACTCATAAACACGTATGTTCTCTCACACGCACAAGTAAGGCTGTCCCATTACACACACACACACACACACACACACACACACACACACACACATTCTCTAACACGCAAACATGGATGTTTCTTACAAACACAAACACGAATGTTCCTTTGCAAACACAATACACAAACACAGATGTTCTCTCATAATTATGTTCACAGGCGCTTTATATATAAAGAAAACAAGTTTCAAGTTTAAAATGCAAACAACTACACTTTACATACATCACTCTCTCAAAAGTGTAGAATGACTGGTGAGCGCCTACTTAAAGATTATAAAAGTATTATTATTGTATGATTTATTTTGATTCCATAGCTGAAAAATTTAAGTTGCAAGCATCAAAACAGTCCTTTTGAATAATTGTCCTGTATTTCCTCCATCAGAACAGCATTTATGAGAATCAGACTCAAACACGTACAGTCCCCCTCCATATGAAAGTGAGCAATTTTAAAAATGAGCAATGCATTTTTGCAACATAGCAATTAGTAATATGCTAAAAGACAAGAACATGAAACTAGCCATATTTATTCCTGAGATATCAACAATAAATTTTACAGTCTCAGAAAGGATGGAACTGGTGAGGTTCATAAAAGTCAAAGGTCAAAGGGTAAAATATTATCTTATTGTTTAATATGGAAGAAAGCAAATTTGCTTTGTCATCATTTATTTTTTACTTCCATTGCAAATAAATGAAATGAACCTTTTTCACTATATATTTATTTTACTTAATGCAACAGTTTTAATTTAAGTTGACTTTATTCCTATATTCTACGACTTCTAATTTCCTTATAATTAAGGTAACTGCTCACACAAACATGCTTCATGGCAAATTATGTAAGCTAGAGCAAAAATAGCATAATTAGTTTATTTTATGAATAAAATAAATGTTAGTGTACAATTTTATTTAGAACATCATACATAATAATATGAAAATAAGAAAAATAATTGCATATATTTTTATATTTGTTTTGAAGTGGCGCTATACAGTTTCGTATTTAACAAAAGGTTGAATTTTAAAGAAAACGAAAGTAGATTTATGCAGATAAACAGTTAAATTTTTTATGTATCGGCCATTATGTCATACTGAAGAGTAGGTAATTTATAACCGTTCAGATCAAACCAGATACAATGCAACAAATTTAATACATGTATACAAAATGATTAACGGATACATTCATGTCCTTTGATTTCATATGGAACGATCTGAAACAATTAGCAGATATACTCATGTCCTTTGATTTAATATGGAACGATATGGAACAATTAGCAGGTACACTCATGTCCTTTGATTTTATATGGAACGATATGGAACAATTAGCAGGCAGACTCATGTCCTTTGATTTCATATGGAATGATATGAAACAATTAGTAGGTACACTCATGACTTCAGGTATCAATCTAGGAATTAACAATTCTAGTGATTGTTTAGATTTATTACAACTGTGAGTAAATTTAAGACATTTAATATAAAGAATGATATTTTATCTTGCTTTTGTAAACGTCTCTATCTACTATACATAACGATTTTTGAACTAGAGCTTTGCAATAAGTAAATATCAATACTTATAGGTTACTGCATTTGTATTGGAAAATATGAACGAGTTTTTCGGATGGATATAATGCACGAACTTGGGAGTATATCCTTCCGACAAAACGGATTCATATTTTCCCATATAAATACAGTAACATTTTAATTATATGCTCATTTCTTATTCTTCTCAAGGCTTAAATATATAAACAAAAATACACTGCAAGAAACAAATGTATGCCGTATTCCAAACTAAATACATAAGCGTTGATGGATCATTACACAACACTATTAATGAGCGCATAACTCCGCCCAAATAAATATGAAGTTGTTAGCGCGCTAGACGTAAGATTAAAAAAAAAGACGTTTGAGCTGCTTAAAATTGAAATTTGGAGTAATGTTGTTAATGAATACGCATTGCAACAACTTTTCCATTTGATCTGCAATTGATACGTTTTGGTATTTTTGTCGATTCAACGCAATCTTTTGATTATGGTCTGGATTTATCTACATGAAGTGACTTGCATCGGATTCCAGTAGCATCTGTTAATTTAATTGTTTTGAATTGTGTTGACATCGTTGTTTCTTTTCTGTCATTGAATGATTCAGATCATAATGTGAGAAAATTTTGAAGCCTTTCCATTGGAATTGTCGAACAGATGCTGTGGAATTTAATGTTTATTTCATTTTGAGTGCAGAAAGGAGGATGTAACTGCTCTTGGAATATACTCGAAATTACAGTGAAATTTCAAAATGTGTTATCAACCTTGAGAACCCAGTACATGGCTCGTCTAATTCCGATTTACAGACCTACAAAAGTATATATTTTGTAAACAATCAGGATGTAAAATTGTAAGTATATTTTGGCCATTTTTATTAACAGCTAAAGAGGACAGTTTACGTGTATAACTTGCATTTTATTGTGAGGACCATGTCTAGCGCATATATCTAGCAAAATCTGAAACATTGTATCAAGCAAGTAAACGCGGAATGTGCAAAAGCAGTTTGTATGTGTCAGTCTATGAAACATTTGGCCGTCCATAAAATATATTCTTTAGTTCATTAAAAAAAAGATTGATACGTTAGAAAATAGTTCCTTTTCGCGCGGGGTGCAGTATGAAGGTGTTCAATATTGGAGACTATTGCAAAATTCTGACAATGTAAGGTCAGCGGAGAAAAATAAATAGCATATAATAATACAATATATGTGCAAAGAACTTTCTGTTTCATCTGAAAATTGATAACATTAAGTTTTAGTTTTGTATTTTTCATATATCAACATCTGGATCTGCTTGAGACAGAAATCATTCACTAAGTTATTTAAGGAATGTGTATCCAAAGATTGTCTTCTTTAGCAACTGAGATTATATTTGTCATTTTTTTTCATCTTTCTGATTTGGCCGTAATCTGCATTTTTTATAATTATTTTATTGCATCTATAATTTGACTATTTTTACACTAAACTATTATCATCAACTGATTCGAACAAAACATAAGTCCTATAAAAGCCAGACTTTTGACTACGGCTCCTCAAATACCTAATGCTGTTGTTGCCAATTTCTGTGTTCAAAAGAATAACGTTGTGATATTGCAAATTTAAAATATTTCTAGAGCGTCTACACATCAGCGGATTTTACATCCAATTACTGAAACTATATATCTTCAAGGTTATGACATTAATGTGTGCTCCTTTTAACACCGTAAAACTTAGATCAATATTTTTTCTATCTAAGCCATTAGTCTCTCTCTACTGCAAAGAAAATCTTTAGTTGTGGATTGATAATTCTAAGTAATTAACTTGCATTGCAATGTAATTCTTGTGATAAGGGCTTTGTAGTTCCTTTATTAGTATGCAAGTAGATAGAATATAGAGTATGCAAATTAGATAGTTTCTCAGTCCCTTTACCTTATATCTATTTTGGAAATTCTACATTGTAATATACAGCTTGATTTTACCAAATACCCGTATTAACAAACTGCAGTGTATTCTTCCTCTATTCCAGTATTGTTAAAGCCAAATATGAGTGTGTATTTTATTTTCAGTATGTTACAAATAAACTGTACAGTTTTTGTACGTTTTGGTACCAGTTTGTTTGCTCATATTATGCTCCAAATTTTTTACTCAGATAAAACATTTTTCTTTCTCCCATATATTTCTTTATTTAGATACTGTCAATCGCGAATGTAATCTATTTCTGAGCGTTTCCTTTCTTCAACTAACTGTGCATGCATAATTCCCCCATCTTGCTCATATGTACCTGTACAAATGTTTTTCCCTGACCTTTCTTCAACTGACTGTACATGCATAATTCCCTGACCTTGGTCATACTGTTTGCACACGTATATTTCTTTGACATTTTTTTTACATTTTGCAAAGTTTCTTTAGCGTCAGATAATGTATAATGTATTAAATCTCGGTTTAAACAATTTAAGTGGATATATATATTCATCTTCCTGTGGTACCTCAATATATATTAAAACGGCAACGCTGTGATTATTCAAGTTTAGGTATGTCCGATCACTAAAAACGGCAACGCTGTCATTATTCAAGTTTAGGTATGTCCGATCACTAAAATTAACAGTTCAAGAGAAACCCATAGTGCCTGTGTTTATAATAACCTATATTCAAGGTACGTTCTTTAGCTTATTATTTTCAGAAGAAATAAAGAGTAACCGACAGTCAAGGTAAGATATCCAGAAGAAATCCCCAAGGAAACTAAATGAACATGTGTCTGAGGTACATTTAATTTAATTTTTCTACTTATGTTATGCTTTCTCCTTCAGTTACTTAAATCATTGTTCTAACAACTCATCTATCATGTACTCATATCTCACGTACTCCTGCATATGAGCCATATTCCATATTAAGACGTAATAAAAAGTTATAATAAGGTATTCCCTGCTTTTTGCTTGATTTAATCAGTCTGGAGATATTGGTAGTGCAAAAAACTGAATTTTGAGTACGGCTCGAAACACATTTTTATCTATAGTTGATGATTTAGTTTCATCTGCTTTTGCGTTAGCTGAGTTTTCATTTGATTGTACAAATAGAGATGTAAAGGATGAAAGAGGAAGTATTAGAAATCCATAACGTAGTCTGTAATGTAAATCAAGCCAGCTCTTGAACCTATCAACTTCCAAATAGATGTTCTTATGTTTATTTAAGGTCCCATATCTCTTATCAAATACGGATATAAGTATAATAATGTCACCAATTTTATCGTTATTTTTTTACATGCGTTTTCTTTTTATTTTCATGGTATATGCTTTACATTTTATGGGAAAATATCAGCTTCTGGAATTATATTTGTGCAACATTCGTAATCATGGCTGTGTACATTCCCACACCGCAGTCCAAATGAACTTTACAAACTGGATTATATTGGTGAGATCAAGTGGATTCCATCTGATTCGTAATTTTGCTATCTAAAATTAATTTCTGACATGACTCTATTGAATTTTGAAAAGTAAAAGAAAATGTGCTTATATACGTGTGTGTGTGTGTGTTTAAAATGGCCGCCAGTATATGCAAGTTTGATAGAATATTTGTCTTTTTAACATGGCTGTCAGAAAAGACAATTGTCCACACTGCCTTATTTGTTTCTGCCAACAAAATCTCATTTCACACCGCTCTCTGTCTCTTCTTGCAGAGTCATCAATGTGAAATCTTAAAATGTTGTAATGAGACCTGTTTTTAATGAAAGTAATTTTTTAAGGGTAGCAAATATTCAGCTCCGCAAAATCTGTGTGTAATGTCTCTAACATTAATCAGAATTATAGCACGAGGAAGATTTTTGTTATATCTGAGTTTCTTTATATAGCTACTATTAAAATTTTGATTAAAAATATATTGAACTAAATACTTTATACTTAGTACGTGGATTACAGTTCATAGCTTTGAAACTCTTTTATCTAATTAGGAATATTTTTTAATTTTTATTGTAAAAACGAGGTTTAGACGGAATCGGAAAAAGGTGTTAATTTCCTATGTTGTCTGTCTGAAGACAAATGGGCAGTCTCCACGCCAAGTAGTAAATTGTCGTCGGGGCCTAAGCTAACGCCCAAGAAAACGTCACTCAAATATGTTTGTTGTACTTAAAATCTGTAAATTATAGCATTTTGAAGCACACAGGTCGGACAGCATTTATTTGCAGAATGTAGTTTAAAATTTATTTTAAAAAATTATGGAACCGTGTTCACTAATGAATTCATTAATATGGATTATATCTTTGTGAATTGACTAAAGGTATATTGAATTGATACTGAAAACAGAAGCATATTCGTTTAATCTACTGAGATGAAAAGTAACATTAAGAGACGAGATGAAAAAGCATCGATATAGTCTAGACAATCCAAAAAGGACGACGAATCTGTACAGTATAGTCTCTAGACAGATATCTGCAAATATGCAGTTACAGTTTGGGCAGGCAGAGAATAAAGACTGGACATAACAAGACGTGATTGCCATTGTTATTGACAATGTAATAATGACAATGAAAACTCCTTTTACACCTTTAATAATTGAAAGTCAGCAGATATATAAGGGGCCATGGGAAATTTTCAGCGATTTTAGAATTTCCGTATATTGGTCGCGCAGACTTACAATTGTAAAATCTGATTTGATGTTAATAATTGTGTTATACTAAATTTTTAATTGACCAATATATACATTTCTTTATGAATTTTATGACAGCAATTTTAAATGTTTAATCTGTGCAACCTATATGAAATTTTAAAATCTATTTCAACTATTTACTTCATAAGAATTGGTAAAGGCACATTTTCAAATAAATTTATGTGTAGTGAGCCAAAATTAGGGATAGACATACAACAGATTGGCGCAGTGAACAACACACTATACATTTTAGACCATTATCAATGCATTCGTGTCAATATTTCAAGAAGTTGAATGCTAAACGATTTCGTCATCAATCATTATCAAGGAAAATGCTTGGACGATCCACGAATAAGGGGTGAAAGAAAAGAAAATGTCTGCAAATAACGTCATATATCACGCATGCTATTTTGCAAAGAATACACATTTGTTTGATGGTAACTATTCTTATCGAAGAATCAGAGGTTATCCTATGTACTGTTGGAACCTATATAAATATGTAAATACGGAAATAGATTTAAAATATTTAGATATCTTTGGAAAACATTTGTTTATAGCCCCATAATATTAATTATAGAGCGCATTGCAAATAACAGAGAAGGGTAAAACGTAGGAGAATAATGTGGGATAAATTACTGGAATATTGCTATTTATTTCAAATGGTATTATGATATAAGTGCTTTATATTTTTACAGTGTTGCGTAACTTAAGGATTCATTGCTTTGGTATGCAAGACTAGCATAACACAAAATGCAATTTATCATGTTATCATATGTAAGAATCAATTCATAGATCCTAAGTAACGATTCAGACAAAAAGTAATAACAAAAAGCCTAACCAACCAGGAATGAAATTTGACCTTTACAAATTGAAAGATCCAAACTTTGCAGCAGCCTTCCAAACATTAGTGGCAAATTTGCTCTTATGATAACTTTGGGGCAAACAAGAAAATGCGCTAGAGTCCTTGACAACTATATTTAACAAATCAGTGCCTGAGACAACCAGCAAAGTAATTGACAAACATTGTTGAAAAAAGTAACCGTGAGTTGCAACAGATGTCCTTGAAATATTTGACAAAAAAGACTGAAAAAGGCAAAGCAATAATGGGGGGGATAAAATACAGATCAGGTAAAACACGAGAAAGGCAAAAGTGTGCTGGATAGAAAGACGATGATGTGGAATCGAAGACATTACGAACAGAAAAAAATAACAGCAAGAAGGTATATCAACTGATGAAAGATCTAACAACCATGAAATATAGGAAAACTACCATAATGTAGCAGAAATCGGGAAAATGCCTTACAGAAGATCAGGGAATCCCAAAACGATGAGCACAATACTGATTAGAATTGTACAACGATAACACGCAAAGGAGATCCAACAGTAGTTAACTGCCCTCAGGCAGAAGAGATTGACGACAACCTCATTTTCTACGAGGAAGTTGAGACTGCAGTTAGGTCACTAAAGAAAGGAAGTTAGATTGTGTTGACAACATACCAGCAGGGGACATTCAAGAAAGAGGAGAAAAGACAGTCACAGTCCTAACAATAATCTGCAGCAAGATATGACAGACAGGACAATTGCCCAAAACATGGATTAAATCTTTGAACATCGTGCTCCCTAGAAAGGAAGCCTACAGCTATGCCAAAATCAGAGAACCATTAGTCTGATCAGCCAAACAAGCAATGGCATACTGAAGATAATTGTCAACCGACTAAAGCCTCAAGCGACGAAAATTATTGCTGACGAACATACATGTTTCTGAGCATGAAAAGGCACAAGAGAGCAAATCTTCTCAGACTCGTTAGCGACAAATGCCTTCAATATCATCAAAATGTCTACCTTGTCATTATAGATTTAAAGGTCTTTGAGTACGAGATGCGGTCTTAGGGAAAACTATGAGGAAGTACTTCGTCAGTTCAATGATGGTTGTTGAGAACCAGTTATATTCTCATTAATGGCATCAGAGGAGAGGCCGGTTCCAAACAACAGTTTGTTACGTGACAAGGGCTCGTAATCAGCAACAAAGGAAAGAGTGAAAGTCAGAAAGCTTTTTATTTTTTCACAAAACAATTTATTTACCTAGACAACAATGTAAAAATTGGTTAATAAGACTTACCGTTCGCGAATATAATCCAAAATTTGATGCTAAGAATGAAAACACAAGTTCTATCACTAAATAGTCATATAAGAATGCAGATTCGAGTCACGACGACGTATTCATATGGAAGGTTATGACGTCAGATGTTGTCCAATGTATGAATAACAAAAATTCCTCACTTAAATCACAGTCTTTGTTTCCGAATAATTCCGGAATAAACTCCCATTAATATCTTTCAAAATTTCTTAAAGAAGAGATAACTTGTTGAGTTTTTAGGGAAATAAATTACTAAATCCAAACATCAGACGAAGTACAAACGATATTGGCAAGAAATTAAAAATTACACATTGCCCCTTTAATGTTTTAAATGTCTCTCCCCGAAAAAATATTAGGATTCCGTATTTAGAACCCCAATGACGCATTTGAAGTCTCGCGAGATCGGTCATATGGTCTCTTACTACACTATTTTTTGTCACGTCCGTCAGTATGAACCCACTTAAAACCAATCATAAAAAGGTTGTTTACAAACAGTGATCACGCAAAGAAAGTATGCACGTGATACTGACAAATTATTTAAACTTCCTGTTAACACTATTACCAGGGTAAGATCGACTCAATGATAATTTTCACGTATTACATCTTCATCTTGAATAAACAAATTTTGAGATCAAAATGTATCTGACTAATAAAAATAGAATCCCGAATCCGAGAAAATTATTCATTGCAATTAAATACAATAAAACAAAAATGAAATAAAAATAATTTTAGACCTTACACACAAGCAATTTAGTCACATATACGCAACACACATACTATAGGCACAGATATGAACCAAGAGTTTAGCATCTGATCTCATTTATTATTATTCTATTTTGCTAGTCATTTACAAGCACATGTAAAGCATTTGAATGATGTCAACAGGTCTGTAAATGTCTGGTTTGTCACAGTCAGGATTTTTGGAGGTAAATAGAAAAACCTCATGAATATGTTTTATTTATTTTTGCATTTATATTACTATCTATATACTACTATATATATACCACTATCTATATATTACTATCTATATGTTACTATCTATATATTACTATCTACATACATATTTGAAGATCGTTGGAGGAAATATAGTTGACATTTCAACGTGTTGATCTATCCTATTCTCTTGTTCTAATCGGTTTCCTGCATTTTTGTTATGTTTTTGTTCGCAGTTTTTCTTTTTGATTATTTTTTATTTTTTTTAGAGACAGACGCCAGCTTTGACACTTATGTCACACGTGACTTGAAATCAATAAATTTATCATCTAAATCATAGATTTATTTAATATGCAACACTCCAATATATAGTTTAATTACAGACATATTTTTAACATTTAAAGTTGTGTTGTTTCATTATTTTGAGTGTTGAATGGACTGCATTATAACATTATTTGCCGTTTATTGTATTAAAAGTGGCACAAAAGTAAACATCATGACGACCTAAGGACTTGTTGGTATATATGTTTACAGATCAGAAAGACCTAAGGACTTGTTGGTAGATATGTTTGTACATCATAAAGACCTAAGGACTTGTTGGTAGATGTGTTTACAGGGTGCAACGGAAGTGGTCAGAGCAGCAATCTCAATCAACCACGTTGCACATTGCCACCATTTCAAAAGTTCCTCAATTTCATCAACTGTACGTTTGTTTTATGCAGTAGTGCTGTTATTTTCATCTACTACTGCACGAGATTAGAATATATCAATTCATGCAGTTACAAGATTGAACGTTAGGAAAATATTTTATAACTTCAACTGTCAATTTTGTTTTATTTTGTTTTGAAACAATCATGTGTAACTAATTTGTTTTATCTCTGTAGTAAAGATATGTTCTTGCAACCTATCAAACACAAACACAATTGAGAAATACAGAAGGAATTAGTTTCATTATTATACAATTTACAAATGTACCAGACAGTCTGATTCACGTTTTGTAAAGTTTGTTCTTCTTTACCACATTAATAAATGTCACATATATTATTTCTTGTATAGCATTTATATGGTATACCTCAACAATATTCTCTTGTCATATATTTGAGTACTTATCTTCACAATCCTTATTGTCAATACCAATAGTAATTGATGACTAGACTGAAAATTAGAGTCAATGAGATGCATTTGATAGCATTCAAATAAAAATAGTGGCTGATAAAAATACTAATACATGCATTTTTCTCTCGATTTATGTGGAGTGATGGAGAATTTATCCAAACTATCAAAGAAAGCTTGACATTAAAATCAGGTGAACCATTGAAATTATAAATTACTTCAATCTGAGATTCATTCATATTAGAAAAATACTTTATTTTCTCTCTGACTTTCCTTAATACTAACTAATGCCAAAGCAGCCAATTAATCAAACCAAGGTACTTAATTGTACGTTGCTTGTATTCACATAGTACATAGGGGCATTAGGCCAGATAATATATAATGACGATGTAAACCTAGGCTGAGAGAGAGAGAGAGAGAGAGAGAGAGAGAGAGAGAGAGAGAGAGAGAGAGAGAGAGAGAGAGAGAGAGAGAGAGAGAGAGAGAGAGCATTCCCAACTGAAACACAAAAAAATGATGTTATACGACTTAATAGATGACTTCCTACAAAGGTAAATTTGAAACCTTATAGATGTAGAAAAACAAAGGTACGCAATTGGAATGTAAGCTGTCGTATCAAGTAAGCAATTGGAATGCATGGAAACTCATCATACCAAATAAACAATTTGAATTTATGGTACTCATCGTATCAATTAAATGAGTTGAATGTAAAATAATCCATCGTATCAAGTAAGCAAATGGAATGTATGGAAACGTATCAGTAAGCAAATGGAATGTATGGTAACGTATCAAGTAAGCAATTGATATACAGAAACGACGCACAATTTATATATACCGAATGTCCGAAGGTCATTTTTAACAAGTTCCTTTAGTTGCGTCCGGTAGGCAAAAAATGGCTGAATGACCATCTGGTATGCGCCAATGTTACACATGACAGGACTGAAACGCACACATAAACAATTGCAATACTAACGCTTCATATTCTATAGTCTAAAGAGAGAGACCAATTGTATAGACTAAAGAATTTAATTTTGCTGACAGAAGTTAAGATATAGTAGCAAATGGGAAACCTGCACTGTCAAACCGGTATCTGCAGAAAACGAACGAATAAACACAAGATTAACATTTGCAATAAAGGTCATAGAAACGATCGCCAACCAACGCATATACATTGAGCATTGTCACTCTAAATGATATCTCTTGAGCCTAACATACTGGGGACTATTATAGAACACCTGCGTATTATTATTATTATTATTATTATTATTATTATTATTATTATTATTATTATTATTATTATTATTATTATTATTATTATTATTATTATTATTATTATTATTATTATTATTATTATTATTATTATTATTATTATTATCGGGCGAATTATGACACATTTTCACACTACCATTGCAACGTATACATTTTGTGCCAGGATCTAATGTTTTGTATGTTTTTTTTCTGTTCTTAGATGACTTTTTCATATATTTGCTTCAAATAGATTCTGCCTCCTGAATTCGGTCAAATCCAAATTCTCCGTACGGATAATATACATTCACGCCGATTACCTTCATTTTTTGAAAGCTGCTAACAAAAATAGATATGCATATTTGTTTGGTCTTTTCCATAGGATCGTCTTTCTTAATGTTTAATTCTTTCCCTATAGGTTTGCAACTCTCTTATAGTAAAGTGTTTGTTTTTTTTTTTAAATAAATGTCTTACTTGAAAACAATGAATGAGATATTTAGTTGAAGAATGATTATTTTCTGCAAACTCTTTCTTTACTTATATCTATTCTGTTTTTATATACATTTTCTTGTGTCGACAAAACTATGTTATTATGAATCATGGCGAAATAAAAAGGAATTAAAGTTCCACTTAGGAATCTCTGAGTAAAGTAATTATATTTTTTTGTGAAGACGATGGTGAAAGTTCGAACAAAATTTCAAAAGTTTTCATTCGTGTCATATTAAAGCCTGGATATACCATTTGGAGGCCTTTGCAAGTCGTTTTGCTCACAACTACTATCCGAAGAGAGCATATTACCCCCAATTGATGCCTTACTAATTGAACATTATTGGATTGGGTTGCATAAGGCAGCCTTCTCTGGCGGTTAGTTTTACCCATTTGAATTCAACCCTTTGTTCTTTTTTCCTGTCTAATATCAAACGAAGAAGTATTACTTGTGACATTTATTGTGATTTACAATCAAATTAACACCGAGATCAATGTTCATCATACATGTATTGCAACTCTTTCTATGAAATAAATCCTTCGCAAGTAATAACAGAAAAAGTGGGAGATGCGAATATGTTTGGTGCACAAATATTTTAATATCCTGGTGTTTACATACCTCCAGTTTTGTCGTGTTTATATTTTTAGTTCCCAGCGACATGGAATGTGCGATTGCCTTAACTGCAACCAGACTGACTAGCATCCAATTTTATAAACAAATATTTGCATATACCACAACTTACACAAATAAACAAACCATTATGCATTAATTTATGTGCGGAACCCTTTAGTCCAACTCTAATTCAAGTGTTTTCCTTTTCCAAATCGTAATATGATTTACCGCAAAGCTGTTGAGATTATTACGAAATTCAGATTAAACAATTTTCAACATTTTTTAGAATTTTAAAATAATTCAGACCGCTAGTTGTGTTTTGTTACAATCATGTATTTTAAGCATTTGTGTGTAAAACTTGAACTCTTTTTATTTCATTTATGTACCATTTGTGAACTGATATTTTCGTAAGAGTTGTGTTTATTTAGAACGTAAATATGTTTCGCAAGAGTTGTTTAGATAGCCAGGTTTGATAAGCAAAGATCTTAAATGATTAGCTGTGGCCAAGGACTTATCTGAGTATGTGTTTATATCGTGTAAATACGATTGCCAGAAACCACGTTTACACCGTGAATGTGCAGCATATAATAATGTCTCAGTTTAGTTCAAACAGACTTAGGGCCTTGTTAAATAGTCAGTCAAATAATATTTCTCAGCTGTGTGGTAGTCTACTGTATAGTATACATTGAGAAGACAGCATTATAATTATTATGCTGGATACCTTGAAGAAGAATGTCATATTTTTCCTGTACCTGAAAGAGTTAAATGTTCATTTCATTTATCAAGCTAGAGATGTGTCTTGTTATAAATGACATCTATAGGAATTCATCTACCTTTTGAATAATAACCTATTCCCTGGAGAACTATACATATGGTATAGGACAAATATAGTCTGTGAAATTAATTCTAAATTGGAACAGTACAGTACAAATTGTAGATCAACATGAAATTATGAACATTTAAGTAAAGACTATAATAACTTGAGTTTCAAACAAGACACAGAATGTTAAAATTTTGTATTAATTGGACTCGTATATATTCACAATTCTAGGATAAATATTTTTGTTTTTTATTCACAAATTCCTGTTAAATGTATTCATCTGTTCACCGTGTTTTCTAGGGGTAAAAATTTTCTTTCTTAAAACCTACAAAGCTTGTTGTCTCCACTATATTCTTGTTTCTTTGATCGAGCCGATACGAAAAAAAAAATTGAAAAATAATTTAGGCTATCTACCTGTAAGTCTTACCAAATCAGATATTTCAGTATAAGTAGGAATTAATGACAATTTGTGTATTGTGACCACCATCCTATAACCGTGCCGCGAAGACACCTTTATGGCCGGCTGAAAAAATGCTCTAACAACATGTTATCTTACCGTTGTATACCTAGTCTATGATGCACAACATTAGACTATTTTTTCTTGCAGTCTTAATTTTCGTATTGTCCAATCAAAAAAGGGCCAGGTGAAGTATGTACACTGGATGGTCTAGACCTGAACTTTCTGTCACAAACAATATTTGCAAAGTCACAAAAAGCGAAGAAATTTAGTCACAAGATGTTAACTGTTTACATTAGAAACTGTATTTGTCCACATCAACTGACAATTAAAGTGACTACAGACAAATATGGAAACATTGTGGTACCTTTAATTCAAGTTAAACGTTAATAATTTCCATTCAGAATAAATCGGATAGGTATTCAGTATTTGCATCAAACAACATAAATACCTGCTTCACATCATTACCTTCAATAATTGGAAAACATTCTTTCATATTACAAGTTTTTTCAGTCCTAATAGAATTTTTAGTGTTAAAAGTCCAATTTCATATATCATATCAGATCCATTGCATACGTGTTGAAGAAGTTATAAGCATGTGAGTAGCATGATGACCCCACTGTAACAAGACAAGATGATGTAGCTAAAATATCCAAACATTCAGCACAAAGCATTTGCCTCTTAAGCCGCCATCTTGATAGTTGTTGAAATTGGCCAGAGTATTTCCAGTCTCTAGGTAGGTCTTAACAGCAAATAATTACCATTTTTAACTTCATCAAAAAAAAAACACTTCGCTTCTCTCTTTCGACTATTTCGAAAACATTGAGTCTTCTACATAACTCATCATCAGGTTTCAGAGAAATGCATTCATTCCAAAGCTATTTGAGGCCTGACAAGCAGTTATCAAAAGCAGTGGGAGTAATTTGTTTAGATTTTATAAATGCGTTTGATTTCCATGGTCAGAGGACATTTACAAAACGGAATGCATCAAAATATGTGATAAGTCGCTAGCTTTGCTTGATTCTTATCTAACGGGAAGGCAACAGTAGATCTATATGATCGCTGCTACATATTTGTAACAGTACATCAACAGTGGAGTCTATCAAGGCTCTATTCTTTTGTTTCCTTTGTTCGTTTACTTTAAAGATTTATTACTTTATATAAAAACCACTGAAACCTATCTTTCTGCAGATAGCATCTTTCTGCAGTTGGTATAACCTTATATGACATGAGTAATGCAATCCTTAGATCAGAATCTACTGTAGGACGTTGAGACTGTATAAAATAGTGTACAATTAAAGATGGTAAGAAACGAACTATATGACAGTTACATCAAGTCAAAGAAAAAATAAATCAGATTACATTAAAATCAAAACCTGTCAGATCATTAACAGGTATTTATCGTCAGAAATTCAAAAAATATGCATGCATTTTGCAGTATTCTTCAGAATGAATTTAATTATCAGAATATCATATTTAACAGATTATCTTTATTTAACAGATTGTCTTCGCGGATTCAGGGAGTTTCTGGTAAAATGTTTCATAATAGATATATACTTCCCCTGTTTGATTATTGTTGTACCAAGTACTAATCAAATTCAACAAATCTTAATCAGATAATTAAATCCGTAAATGGACCGATAGAAAGACAATCCATTCAGTTAACTTGCATTGAATTCTAGAGCAAAGTACATTAAAGCTTTTGGCACATAGAATCTTTTCATATCGTAGCTGCACGTGATGGAAATGACCATCGAATTCCAGTTTCCAGTATTCATTCACACAATCTGCAATCTATTATACACTTTAGTCCTCATTTGCTTTAATTCACACAGGCTTTGTACTATGCATTGTCTCCAATGACATTAAAAACAACACTAAAGTGTAGTCTATTCAGAAGGTGATTCAAAGGCTTTCATTCATATTACGTAATAGATCAAAACAAATGTCAATATCTAACTTGGCCAACCTCACCGATTTCATAGCTCACAAAACTACATTTATATTTCATGATTTAGTCTAACCTGTTAGTCTTTAGATACGTATATATTTGACAAGTATATCTGATTGTGTTCGACAATGTAGTAAAAAACGTATTTGTATATATAACTTTCTTATATAGTTTAGAAAATTCTGTCATTGAAGACCATCTGTGCTATTGATTTCAATATTCTGTAATTGTAAACTACATGTACTATTGCATGATTCAGAACCTAAATTAATATATATTGCATTTGTAAGATCAAAACATTGGTTGATTTAAATACCAATATACTCTCCTCAGAAAATAAAGCTTCAATTATTATTATTATTATTATTATTAGTAGTAGTAGTAGTAGTAGTAGTAGTAGTAGTAATAATAATAATAATAATAATAATAATAATAATAATAATAATAATAATAATAATAATAATAATAATATTTGTTTCATGTAATATCTTTTACTCAAAAGACTGTTTTTATATGCATTCAACTTTTTGTACATAAATTTTCTTATCCCACGCGATCCTAAGTATTATTTTTTGCATAATGTTATGGTTGCAGAAAATGTCGTATACTAGTTTGATCCCCAGATTGAAACTGCCATTATACATGCACCATCACCAGAGGAAAACAAACAAACAAACAAACAAACAGACCGAAACTGACAGCATGGGACTGCAAGTAGCCAAGAATTTTAAAGCTGTCACTGTTACGGATCACCGCCATCTCACTTCTGTTTGGGTGGGGTTAGAGTCTCGGAGTTGACCAATGAAGATATGTGAGAAAGCTTGCCAGTAGCTTCTCGTGGATCGGTGGTTCTTTCCGGGATTTTCCGCATTCTTCGTCCACCATTTATACTGGCCGCCATGTATATCCTATCATGTGCTGAAAATTGGCGTCAGACCCAACTACAACAACAACAAACTGCCAGTATGCAAGAAAAATCGTTTAAACTGCCATTATGCAAGTAAAATACCGATTGAAGCTGTAAGAGTGCAAGCAAAAGCCAGAATCAGACAGCAGAGTGTGTTTCGAAAGACTGAGGAAGACAGTGTTGCGTGTCAATGATACAAATTTGTATAAATTGTAAATATGCTGTATTAACTACAACAGTTTGATAATATAGTACGATTTATGTTACACAAGACTGAATAAACTAAAGGTGTCTTTCATAAAAGGATTATAGGGTGTATCTAGGCAGGTTTCATTTTATCAACCAGTCAACAAGACCTAATTAGTGCTTCAACCAAATGCATATTATCACTTTAAGTTCGCTTTCTTACAGTGATTATAATCCTAAAGGGCAGATATAAATTTAATCCTAAAGGGCAGATATAAATTTAATCCTAAAGGGCAGATATAAATGAGAGAGAGAGAGAGAGAGAGAGAGAGAGAGAGAGAGAGAGAGAGAGAGAGAGAGAGAGAGAGGACCCAACTTAGTCTGTTATTCATGTCAGAAAGAGACGATAATGTAAAGGAATTATGGCTTCTCATGCTTGATAACGTTTTGAATCGAGCATACAATGAGGTCATATAATGCTGTAATTGTGGACAATAAATATCTCGGAGAGAAATAAGTTATCTATTTTACTAAGCTCAAATTATTTAGGATTGTATTAGTTTATTGTTTCTGCATTCGATCACACCGATAAAGATGAATGGCTTACGTTATTTCTGCATTTGATCACACCGATAAAGATGAATGGATTACGTTTCAGCATCAATAGACGAAGTAATTTTAATGTGTCTAAAAATCGATCAAGAGTTTCTCAGTTTGCGCCAATATAATCGTAAATTATCTAAAAACTATAGTAATAGTTTGTGTCTATTCAAATTATTTAATGTTGATTGCCCATGATTAAGGCATATAATGTTACCAAAAAGCCATTAAGACTATGAAATGGTTGTCAAAATCAACAGTTACTTTGTAACATAAAATGATACAAATATAGAAATCTTATCCAGTGAGCAAAAACAGAGCTACCTAACATGCCGTTGGTTTAATTGATTCCAATTAAACAAACTGTAATGTAAATTCACGATTTTGATGTTCGACTGAGCGCATGACTGCGGATAAAGTTTTAGAAGCGGTCATCATAATTGTCTCCGAAAATACAATGTCACCGTACATAATGTCTTTATTGCCATCATTACTGTCTTCACCGAATCCGAGAATTTTCCTAACATTCAGTCATTCAGTAATATTATTCCAAACATCAATCATTCTGTAATAGTATTCCAAACATCAATCATTCAGGGAGCTCTTTGATACGGTTAGCATTTCTTATATCATAGACTTCCTGAAGGAAGTACATATTTATTATAATTTATAGATTTTATGCCATCACCTGGAACACTTTTATGTGTTTTACACCGACGCTAGATTTTAATTACCTTTTATCATTGTCATACATCATTTTTCGCCCCGTTGAACGGGAAACTTTATTATCACCGTTACTATTTTATTGTTTTACCTTCAATAGTTTGGTTTCATATCATTGGTCGATACAAAATCTTTCACCAATTTTAACTAATGAAAATATTTAGTGATTTAATTGGCGCTAAATAGCCCCCCTTGTGCTGGTGCACCTTTAAGAATTCAACAAACCAATCAACCATATAACCATCAATCTCTCTGTAATAGAATTCCTAACATCAATCATTCTGTAATAGTATTCCTAACATCAATCATTCTGTAATAGTATTCCTAACATCAATCATTCTGTAATAGTATTCCCAACATCAACCATTCTGTAATAGTATTCCTAACATCAATCATTCTGTAATAGTATTCCCAACATCAACCATTCTGTAATAGTATTCCTAACATCAATCATTCTGTAATAGTATTCCTAACATCAATCATTCTGTAATAGTATTCCTAACATCAATCATTCTGTAATAGTATTCCTAACATCAATCATTCTGTAATAGTATTCCTAACATCAATCATTCTGTAATAGTATTCCTAACATCAATCATTCTGTAATAGTATTCCTAACATCAATCATTCTGTAATAGTATTCCCAACATCAACCATTCTGTAATGATATTCTAAAGATTCAAGCGTTCATTAATGATATTCTAAACATTCAAGCGTTCAGTAATTGTATTCCGAACATTAGTCTTACGGTAATACTATTCCAAACATCAGGAATAAATTAGTTCTATTCCAAGCATACGTCATACTGTTCTCATACAGTACTAATATGACAAACATCAGTCATACATTAGTAGCAATCCAAATATCAGTCATATGGTAATAATATTCCAAATATCGGTCATACATTGGTTGTATTCTAAACATAAGTCGTACGGTAATACTATTCCAAACTAACAACCATATATTAGTAGTTAGTAGTATTCCAAACATCAGTCATACATTAGTAGTATTCCAAACTTCAGTCACACATTAGTAGCATTCAAAAATCAATCAAGTGGTAATAATATTCCAAATATCGGCCATACATTATTAGCATTCCAAACATCAGTCATAGTATTTTAAACATCATTTATACATTAAAAATGTTTCAAACATCAATCATGCATTAGTAGTATTCCAAACATCAGTCATACATTAGAGGTATTCCAAACATTAGTGATACATTAGTAATATTCCAAGCATCCGTCATACATTAGCGCTATTCCAAACATTAGTGATACATCAGTAATATTCCAAGCATCCGTCATACATTAGCGCTATTCCAAAAATTAGTGATACATCAGTAATATTCCAAGCATCCGTCATACATTAGTAGTATTTTAAAAAACATTCATGCATTAATTACATTATTAATATAAGTCATGCATTAGTAGTATTTCAAAAAACATTCATGCATTAATTGCATTTTTAATATCAGTCATGCATTAGTAGTATTTCAAAAAACATTCATGCATTAATTACATTATTAATATCAGTCATGCATTAGTAGTATTTCAAAAAACATTCATGCATTAATTACATTATTAATATCAGTCATGCATTAGTAGTATTTCAAAAAACATTCATCCATTAATTACATTATTAATATCAGTCATGCATTAGTAGTATTTCAAAAAACATTCATGCATTAATTGCATTAATAATATCAGTCATGCATTAGTAGTATTTCAAAAAACATTCATGCATTAATTACATTATTAATATCAGTCATGCATTAGTAGTATTTCAAAAAACATTAATGCATTAATTACGTTATTAATATCAGTCATGCATTAGTAGTATTTCAAAAAACATTCATGCATTAATTGCATTATTAATATCAGTCATGCATTAGTAGTATTTCAAAAAACATTCATCATTCATTGGGTAATAATATTGCAAACATCAGTCATATATTATTAGCATTCCTTACAGCAGTCATACATTTGTAGTATTCCAAACATCAGTCATACAGTAGAAGAATTCCAAAAATTATTCGTACATGAGTAACATTCTAACATCAGCTATACATTAACCGTACTTCAAACATCAGTCATATAGTAACAGTATTCCAAACATCAGTCATGCATTAGTAGTATTCAGCCATCAGCCATGCGGCAATAATATTCCAAATATCACCCACTATTAGCATTACAAACATCAGTCACACATTAGTAGTATTGAAACATCAGTCTTACAATAATAATATTCCAAACATCAACCATTCATTATTAGCATTCAAAATATAAGTCATACATTAGTAGTATCCAAACATTAACAATACAGTAATAATATTTCAAACATTAGTCATATATTAGGAATATTCCAAACATTAGTTATACATTAGTAGTATTCGAACATCAGTCATGCGGTCAAGATATTCCAAAACTCAGTCATACTTTTGTAGTATTACAAACACCAGTCATACACTCTTGGTATTGCAAACATCAGTTATACATTAGTAATATTCCAAACAGCAGTCATACATTAGTAGTATTTCAAATATCAGCCGCGAATTAGTAGTATGCTAAACATCAGTCATACATTAATAGTATTAAAACATCAGTCATGCTATAATAGTATTCCAAATATCAGTGTTATGTAAGTAATATCCCAAACATCAGTTATACGTTAGTATTATTCAAACATTAGTCATACAGTAGTAGTATTCCAAACGTCAGTCATGTTATTAGTATTCCAAACATCAGCTATCCATTAGTAAAATTACAAATGTCAGTCATACATTAGTAGTATTCAAATATCAGTCATACATTAGAACTATTCTAAACATCAGTCATACAAAAGCCGATTATAAAGTAGTAGTCTTCCAAACATCAGTCATACATTAGTAGTATCCAAACGTCAGTCGTACATTAGTAGCATTCGAAATTAAATCATGGGGTAATCATATTCCAAACATCAGTCTTACATTATTAGCATTCCAAACAACAGTTATACATTATTAGTATTTCGAACATAAGTCACACATTAGTAATATTCCAAACATCAGTCATACGTTAGAAGTATTTCAAACATTAGTCATACATTATTAGCATTCCCAACATCCGTCACACAGTAATAGTATTTCAACCATCAGTCATACATTAGCAGTATTCAAAAGATCAATTACACATTAGTAGTACTCCAAAAATCAGTCATAAATTAGTATTTCAAATATCAGTTATGCAATAACATTATTCCAAACATCAATCATACATTATTAGAATTCCGAAAATCAGTCATACATTAGTAGTATTGTAAACTTCAGTCATACATCAGTAGTATTCCAAACATCAGTCATACGTTAGTAGTATTTCAAACATTAGTCATACATTATTAGCAGTCCCAACATCCGTCACACAGTAATAGTATTTCAACCATCAGTCATACATTAGCAGTATTCAAAAGATCAATTACACATTAGTAGTACTCCAAAAATCAGTCATAAATTAGTATTTCAAATATCAGTTATGCAATAACATTATTCCAAACATCAATCATACATTATTAGAATTCCGAAAATCAGTCATACATTAGTAGTATTGTAAACTTCAGTCATACATCAGTAGTATTCCAAACATCAGTCATACGTTAGTAGTATTTCAAACATTAGTCATACATTATTAGCATTCCCAACATCCGTCATAGAGTAATAGTATTTCAACCATCAGTCATACATTAGCAGTATTCTAATCAGCAGTCATAGTATTCCAAATTTCAATCATACATCAGTAGTATTAAAACTATCATTCATATGATAATAATATTCCAAATATCAACAAGTTTAAGTTGAATGCAGAAAATGATAGAGAATGTTCAGGAATGAATTAATGTGTCACAAAATCTGAACACTGATGCCGTCTTTGTCTCCTGTGGAAACTTAATGCTGATGTGTTCTATTCGTAAACAATACAGTTTTTGAGCGATGGAAAAACAGTTTTGAACGAGGCTTGTGAAACAACGATTGTTTTTATACAAAGAATGAAATTAGGTTAAGTCTCAGATGGTTAGCCACATTAACGGGCATGCTAATGTTAACATTTTAGTACTTCTAATTTGCAACACAGTTATATTGAATCGAAATTAACAGCAACATTACAAGTTTATTCAGGAATGGCATGTAAATATGTCTGCTCCAGTTAAGGCGACATCAGTTTTTGTTCACTCTTTTCTAATTTTGAAGGAAATCACGAATATCTTGCAGGATTATATGCAAATTAATGGTCATTTTCGTTTCATTGCAGGTGTGTCCGTTGGGGCCAGCTGTTTCACTCTTGTATCAATTTCGTTAGAGCGATACTTTGCGATATGTCAGCCACTACACTCCCGACGATGGCAGACACTCTCTCATTCTTATAAAATAATTGGATTGTGTTGGCTTTTTTCGGGAATCATCATGATTCCGATTGCAGTGTTTACAAAACACATGACACTTCGGTCTGGTGTGAAAATTTGCAGGGAAGACTGGACAAATAAACGTCTTGAGATGGCATATACGGTGTTTCTAGACGTCGTCCTACTGCTGGTTCCCCTTTGTATAATGGCTGGAGCTTACGTCAAAATCGTCCGTACGCTACGTGCAGGGATAATGATGGGAGAGCAGATAGACACTAGTAAGTTTGATCACCGTCTACCGCTTGTAGCTAGTATGATCTATACCATTAACGTTATATTTCTTACATCTCTATATTATTGTAATCAAGATCTTGGCTCTTCGTTATACCTATATCAGTTAATTTCCCATGTCTTCTTTTTCCTATACCTCTACCAACATACTTCTCCTGTCTTGTGTTCTATATACCTTTACATGTATATAACTGTATCTAGTGTTCAAGGTTTCTTTACCAGTATACACTGAGTCTAGTGTTCTATATTCCTCTACCAATATACAGGGTGTCTAGTGTTCTATATACCTTTACCAGTATACACTGTGTCTAGTGTTCTATATACCTCTACCAGTATACACTGTGTCTAGTGTTCAATGTTTCTTTACCAGTAAACTTCACATGTCTGCTCTCTTGTGTTCCACTCAAAGTGTAATAACCTTTTATGTCTTTTCTTCTTTATATATGTCAATAAACTCCCATGTCTGCTGTTATGTGTGTCTCCATCAGTAAAGCTTCCAGGACTGATATTTTATATGGTTCCAGTTAACTTCCCATGACTGCTATTCTATATGGTTTCATCAGTAAACCTCCAAGGACTGATATTCTCTATGGTCACATCAGTAAACCTTCCAGGACTACTATTTTCTATGGTTCTATCAGAGAACCTCTAATGTATGGTATTATCTATGCATACAGCATTAAACTTCTAATAGCTTTTGTTCGCCATATATCAATCAGTGAATCTCCCATGTATAATATTATGCATGCATCTATCATTAAAACGTCTGGTGTCTGCTTCATTCAAGGAATATATGTCGTCACCTTAAACCTCCCATGTGTTCCTTTTTATGACCCTGTAAGTCGTAACCTCTAAAGAAATCAATATTCCTTATTAAACCTCCCATGACTGCCACCATCCATATCTGTCAGTAAACATCACAAATAGGTTAGTATGTATGCCTCTATCAGTAAATTGTGAAGGTAACAGTATAATTGACTTAAACCTCATATGGCTTCAATTATATGTGCCTTTACCTGTAAACTTCCAAAGACTGCTATTCTGCATGTCTATGCCAGCATACAAATCAAAACTTTTATTAGTCATGCCTCTGTTAATGAGCCTCTAATGTCCATTAGTCTCTATCTTCATTTCATTGCATGTCTGCTAATATATATGCTTCCTCGTTTGTATTCTATATTCCTCTTTGTCCACTTTTCTCTATGCTCCCAATGCCTTCTAATCTATACGCAGCCTCTTGCCTCCTCCATCTTTTCTATTATCTATGCGTCACATGTCTGCTATTATTTACGTCTCTACCAGCAACCTTCAAGAAATAATCGTCAACTTAAACCACCTATGCAAGCTATCGTCTATGATTGTATAAGTAAACTCAAAGCAATTTGTGTAAGCAATTCTCATCATGATGAAAGAAGGCAAAGTAAAAATAGTTTGCTTCCAGACGTTCTACAAGCATGGGTACTATTTTCACACGTACAAAGCATGGGTACTATTTTCATACGTACAAAGCATGGGCACTATTTTCATACGTACAAAGCATATATACTATTATATACCAACAAATCATTGAAGAAGATTTAGAAATTTTCAAACATTTATTGTCTAGCATATTTAGCCAAAAGCGTGTCAATAGAATATGTCTACCTTGAAGAGATATAGAAAAGCCTCTAGAAGAAAATTAACATTTATTTTTATTTATTAGGACTTAAGGCATTATTTTAGTAAAAAGTAAATAAAGTCCATACAATATACGTTTAAGTGATACAACATGAAATGACATAATGTAATATAATTTTGTTTATGTTAAACATCGTTGATATCAATATAATGCTACAATTACTTTGGTGTCTAAATTATAAATAAATCATGATAATTTAATTTATTATATGCCAAATATGATTGGATTTCCTGAGGGGAATAATCTTACCATATCGCTGAAATACAAAAATATTATTTCTAATTGCCTGATGACATTTGGATCAATGAATTTGTTATTATATGACCTTTGCGTAGTCGACTGGTACATTTGGCAGCGATTGGTTGAAGATGAACACAGTTCAAATCAAGTTACATGCAAATTAGTTATTTTCTTATTGTGCTATTTTACTTTGAATTGGGGAGAAGAATTATGTAATATGTGTTTTAATATTCATGTTTATTTTATTTGCAATATTCATAAAAGACAGCAGGACGTACACGGCACTATGAATCAATAAGACAACAAGACTTGAAGAGCACACAGCAGTAACAACCAAAAATAAAACAGGACATAAACAGCAAATAAAAGTAAGAATAAAAAAGATAACATGACATTAAATACAGCAAATAGCAGTAAACATTAAATGAGACGACAACATGACATTAAATACAGAAAACAGCTTTAAGAATTAAATGGGACAATATGACATAAATAGCAGATAGCAGGAAGAAAAAAAAACAGACAACACAAGCAGCAGAAAGAATCTTCAATCTTTAATGCAATTTGCCAGCCAATATGTTTGAGCATTAAATCAAGAAAGATTTTTGCATGCTACGAGCGAATAACGGAAATATGTTATCTCTTGTGTGAAAAAAAATATTCTTTATTCACTATTTTCAAGCAAGTATCCTCTTTGAAGTGGTATAAAGTATTAACAATAGCTATATCTGTTAAGTGGCATTGCAGATTCGGTTACCTCAAGCACATATTTTCGTACTTGTTTGTCCATTGTACCACTCGAACAACCCAAAAGCCGATTTGTGTCTTGAACTGCTGCTAATTGTTTGGCGTTAATGCTTGGAATAATTTAGTAGGTTTCCTAAGCTAGATATGATTATGATGTCGTGTGAGCTTCGTGTCACACTTGGTGCATTTTCATCTACCCAGTACAAATAATCCTAAAAATGACGCTAGACCACCTGACTATTCAGGTATTTATCACTACATTTTATTAAGATTTCAATGAACAATGCTTAGACATGGCACTATACATTTGCAAGAATTATATGATATTTATTTTTTGTTTTAATTAGCTTCCTCCAATCGATGTGGACAGAAGAAAAAATTAGTGTGTGAACTAACTTCACTGCGAAAGACATCAGTTCGGAGTTATATACTTCCCAATGGATCCCCTATACCACTAAAACATTTTACTTTGAATCAAAGAAGAAACGTTCAGGAGGGGTCGCTATCAGAAAGTCCATGCAGCAGCCAAGAGTCAACCCCACGAAGAAAGATAGATAGAACCGAATTCATTAGACAAAGCAACTTTGAGAAGAGCCGAACAGCTAAACTGAGGGTCATCAGAATGCTATTTGTGGTAGTTGTGGAGTTCTTTATATGCTGGACCCCACTCTACTTCGTTAATACCTGGCTAAGTTATGATAGAAAAAGCGTAGAAGTAACGATCTCTAATCTAGCGTTGTCGTTGATCTTCCTTTTATCCTACCTTTCGTCCTGCTGTAACCCTATCACGTATTGTTTTATGAACTCCAGTTTTCGGCAATCGTTTCTGGCAGCAATCCAGTGCTGTCTGAGAGGAAGACAGGATCTAGGACGATATCCTTCTTTAAACTCGAAAACATCTTATCGCACGAGCGTTCACCGTATGACATTCTATGAGAGATGCAATGACAACCTTGATCAATGCGATAAAAGCTTGGAGACTGGCGACGATTAAAGGTACAATAAAATCAAAATTTGTTGAAGAAAGTTTGTAATATTAGCTGATCAAAATGCCCAAATTGTGCATGTTCTAACCTCATGTTAATGCTTATTCAAGGAGAACTAATTTATGGCTGTTATATGACCAATAATTACAGATTCTATGAGAACTGGAAGCTTTCAGAATTTTAAAATCTCTACGGTTTTATGAATTTCATTTAAGCTAACACTGTGAAGCGGTATGAACATCATGAAAGAACCCAGAACTGATGGAAGAATATACATAATAAATGACTGAAGGAAGAGTAATGTTCTATTGTTTAATATTTAATAGTATATCGTGACGGATAAAATTTGTTTCATGCCATTTCTGAATGTTTAGAATGTTGGCCATTTCAGTATTTCTTTCATTGATTCAACACCTGGAGAAACAATATCTTTGTATAACGCGTACATACCATAATGTTTAAAGCCACTTGCGAGTGCTTTTATTCCACCCAAATGCACAAAAGATTAAACACCTTTGACATTAAAAGTAGACATAGCATTAGTGAGAGTTCTTGTCTCTGTTATACTAATTTGTCTACGTTGTATATTGAAAAATTCAACACTCAAAGCGTTTTGGATATATGGCTACTTCGAGATTTGCTTCAGACTGAAAAAAATAGAGTATTTATTTTGATAATTTGAACAATTGCTTCTTTTTCCATTTGAATGTTTTAAGACTTATCAAAGAACCTAATTTATTAATCCACTTTGCACGTTTCTCAAAGGCAAGTTTGCATATAAGCAAAAATACATATTCCTTAAAGAAAAGCTTGGATATAAGCAAGAAAGCATATTACTAAACGGAAACGTTAGAGAAACAGACTGTACATGCAACACACGATTACTTATATTTACAAAATAATGCTTAAATAAAGGTTTCGTCCTTCTGTGAGATTAGATGATTATATGGTCATACAACATATACCGAGTATTACTTATCAAATTTACATTCAAAGGCATATACAAGTTTCGTTCGAAATTGTAGTTTCTTTCATAATGGTGAGAAAATCTAACCTGGTAGAATTAATTTTTTATCCTATAAAGAGATCTTCACCATAGAATTAATTTACTATTCCTGTGAGAAAGATTTGCCCAATGGAGGTCATTTTTCCGTTCGTGAAAGACAGCTTTGCAGGATGGAATTAGCATTAATTGAATATTTAGGTAACAACTGCAAGCATACTGTATTTCAATATCTAAGTAACAACTACATGTATAGTGTATTTGCATATTTAAGTAACAGCTATACACATACTGGTTTTAAATATCTAAGTAACAACTATACGTATACTGTACTTGACTATTTAAGTAACATCTATACAATTACTGAATTTGAATATTTAAGTAAAAACTATACGTTTGCTGTGCATGAATATTTAAGTAACAGCTAAACGCATACGCTATTTGAATATCTAAGTAACAACCATAAATATTTAAGTAACAGCTATACGTATACTATTTTCGAAGATCTAAGTAATAACTATACGAATACTGTTCTTGCATATTTAAGTAACAGCTATACATAAATTGTATTTGAAAATCTAAATAACAACTATACGTATACTGTTCTTGAATATTTAAGTAACAGCTATACGCATACTGTATTTGAATATCTAAGTAACATTTATACGTATATTGTACATTAATATTAATGTAACAGCTAAACGAATACTGTGTTTTAATATCTAAGTAACAACAATACGTATAAAATACTTGAATATTTAAGTAACAGCTACACGCATACTGTATTGGAATATATAAGTAACAGCTATATCTATAATGTACTTAAATATTTAAATAACAGCTATACGCATACTGTAATTGAATATTTAAGTAAAACTAATCGTATACTGTACTAAAACATTTAAGTAACAGCTATATATATGCATACTGTATTTGAATATTTAAGTTAGAGCTATATGTATAGTGTATTTGAATATTTAAATAAAAGCTCTGCGTATTCTGTATTTGAATATCTAAAGAACAGCTATACGAATGCTATATTTAAATGTATAACTAAAATCTATACCCACAGTGGCATAATGGCATACTTTCATGTAAATCAAATACTAACACCGAAAACTAGTCTTGTTAGTACATGCACATACACAATGGCTATCCCTTTTCATCTTGGATACTTGGAGGAACAGAAGAAAACAAGAGAAAAATGGTTTTATGTAGAGATTATCAAGAGGCTTTCGACACACAGTTATTAGGTGGCTAACCATATCACCGAACCCAAACCTGTATTCTGTGCATGCGCATACAAGTATTATACGTAAAATGTCATGGTTTTTTGTGTACAGTGCAGCGGTTTACTTTCATAGTGAGCATGACAGAGTACCTCCACAATCTATATTTTCAAACACAGTTATGTTGAATTATTCTATGATGATAATAATAATAATAATGATGATGATATTAATAATAATAATAATAATAATAATAATAATAATAATAATAATAATAATAATAATAATAATGCGCACGTAATTCATTGTATTCTAAAGTTTTAGATAAACCGAGTCTTTGTTTATTTGCATGCAATTAAGATGAGTGATAAGAAAGTATTTACTGATTTACTGTCAACGTTTATACCATACTAATAATGTAACATTTATTTCTCCGGCTCCTTTCCTATCTTCCCGCTCTAATTAAAATTAAATAAGATGTCTTATGAATTACAAAAAAATAAACATGAAGCAATATAATACTTCTATTCACATACAAATCCGTCAGCAGTTCGATTATGTTTTCATCGATGTGCCTAATGTTAATACTGTATTTCTGCAATATCAAATTTTTTTAATAATCTCTGATTTTATTTGTCATTTTGAAATGAAAGTAAGGAGGTTTCAAACACTAAAAACAATACTCAGCAAAGTTCCCGAAATAAGTTTAATTAAAAGGGTTACAAAGCCAATATTTCAGCCAAATATTACTTCTGGACAGTGGAAAAAGCTATTTGGTGCTTGTTTATTGTTTTAACCCTCCCCAACCTCTGATAGGATAATCTACACCATTTTTGTTTCCACCAACTTCAAAGTCACTTACATTAATATACGCTTTATGTTGGACTTAAATATTGGACCTCTTAGATATGAATTTAAAGTTATATAAAAGTCCCCTGACATATTTAAAACAAATAACACTTGATTTTCTTACTCAACATAATAGTTAGTGTATCAATAATTGTGTCAAAATTGTAGCAACATTTCCGATAACATCCATCCATACCCATTAATTTCATCAGTTGCTTTTTAACTGATTGGCACAGGCAATTCAGAAATAGCCTTGACCTTGCCTTCTATACGTTTAATATGACCGCGTCCGACAAAATGTCATAAAAGCATAATACAAGCACGGTAAAACTCATCGTTACATATTTGCTTAGTCAAATTTACATCATTAAGCCTATCTTAGCACTTCATAATGGTTTTAAGTGATCTTCCCTAGTGCCTTTACAGATAATGACGTCATCAATGTAAGCGACACAACTATATGAACCAGATGAAATTATATTCATTAACCTGGAATGTATACAAGGTGAACCTTTCATCCCAAACGGTATCACTTTATGATGGCAAAACCCATATGGAGTTACGAATGCCGATAGTTACTTTGTCCTTTCCGTAGGTAGAATTCTCCGGAATCCTATCAAAAGGTTAAACTTTTTTTCTGCTGACATATTTAGCATTATTAATTATGTAAATGCAACCATCGAATCTTAGCAAGAAAAATAAATCTGTTTTTGTCACATTATTTACTTTCTGTAGTTGGTATACATGCGGAAAGTATTGCCTAGCTACGGCACAAAATTTTCTGTAGTTGGTATACATGCAGAAAATATTGTCTAGTTACGGCACAAAAATAGACGATGAACTCCAGTCATTTTTACTTGGTTCTATGGAATTAGAATCCAGAATGTAATGATTTTTTTTTATTCAAACATTCTCCATCCTGAGAGTATGATGTTTCCCAGATGTAAAATCCACAATTTTATCCTCATGTTAGATTCTATTTCTCATGTTGGAACGTCTGAATATGAATGCTAATAGTCAAATAATATATATTTTAGTTCTATGTTCTTGTAGCTGGGCATGTGAATGCTTCTGGTCCAGATTATTTAACTTATATGAATTCCTAATATTGGAAACACCAATGATATCATAGTCCGATTTCATTCCATCACTTACATCCTAGCAGTAGATTAGAAAGTGCAAGTATATTTATTGAAAGATTACAGAACTGTCTCTGTCTATATCAGCATACTACTTTTACACATATGTCGATTTTATGTTATCCTTTAAACATATTCAAGGGTATATTTGAAGTCATTTACTTTCTTTAAAACCATATAAGAATCATGTTATTAAGTGTGAAATAGAATTTTGAGGTATGGACAAGAAATACAGAACTTTTTTTACCAGTCTGAGATCCCCTTCCTTTGCATTTATGTCAAACCTTAATTTCATTCTTGAATGAGTAGAGTGCGGATTAGTTCTTGCTATCTCACAAGCCTTCGACAGGTCTTATTTGAAAACAGAAACATAGTCAAGTAGATTCATTTCTGAATTTTTTAGTAGTTTAAATTCGTTTTCTCTACTAATAACTTCTATGATCCACGGATATAATGTCCAAACACTCATTGAAACTAAAACCTAATTATTTTTGAACTGATTACATAACAGCAAACAACAAGAAATGAACATCCTTTTTTTAACCTTTACCTGCGTAAAACCATTATGAAATAAAATATTTCACAAACTTTAAATTTTGGTCGCCCACTTCATGCATCACTTGCTACGAAATTACTAACATTAATCTTGAGCCTTGATTAGACTTGAATGGCTTGGAAAGCGAAATTCAGTAAATTCCTTTATCTAAGCCTTTATTGTACTTTTCGTGTTAATATTCCTCAAAGAAAGTGCCTCCTGCAAGCTTGGAAGCACACATATTATGGTCAACAGTTAAAAATTGCTTGACTTGTTCATCGACAATTGGACGACACAGATGGCTATTATTCTGCTAATTGGTTCATTGGAATATGTTGCAAATGAGCCTAATGTATCTTTTCATTGGTTCTCCTAACATTTGCCAAGTGAGATTAGATCGACAGTATTTCCGAAATATCAATGTTAATTCTTGACAAATAAAAATGATTCAAGGTGATCTGATAGGACTCGTTGATTTATTAATGACAAGCTAAGTGAATGTTATAGGCGTTTATATCAATTTCCTGTATATGCGACGTCGGAACAATCATTTGATAACTCACAAACCACTCGTCACCAGTAGGATCCATTTTCTCATAATGACCTTATTTTAATAAAGATAAGAAACAGGTACTTGTGTGGTTTCATTTTTGCTAACAATCCTTTGAAACAAACAGGATATCTCAATATCTTGTTTCGGATCGAAAAGGAGTGCCTGTCATTTGTCAAATTGATTAGATATAGGATAACGGATAGTACAATGAGAGGCAGTATTATCAATACCTCTTTATGTACCATCAGCAAAGGTGATACGTTCGAATTAATGACCAATACATTTGTCAGATAAAAGAATAATTTCTTGATCAACATTATTCTCAAAAGATCATTTTTCCATCGCTCCAGTAATTGCCCAAGGTGGGGATAAATCAGGGATTTGATTTTCGATCTGATCAACTTTCTGATCTAGACAAGACTTGTGAGTTACATATGGACGAACTACAACCTTATTTCCAACTAGGTCATTGTCTAGTAATAAATGAATTCTTATCATGGGTAAATTCTACAGAGATCTGATTGTCACGCATTCTGAGACTACGTCTGGTGGGAAATTAAGACAATGGAGATAAATATCAACAGAGTTGCACTCTAATCATTGAATATGATAACGTTCGTACAAAGACAGAGACAAAGTACATGATAATTAAGGGATTCTGATAAGTACCTGTGTCCCTTAAAATATTAATTATGAAAGGCTTGAGAGAAGTACTAATTTGTACTATAGAACCTTTCAACATAAGTTGCTCATATTTCTCAAAACAAAAACAGGATAGGGTTTATTTGAGGCAACAATGCAATGCTTTCAACATATGACCTTTGACCTCTTAGTAAATAAGCTGCTTATCTTTCAATCTGTCTGAATGAGAAATAGCTTAGCCATTCTTCTTTCAATATGTGCGCACAGGAAGAGATGTGTATATGTGTGATTTGGATTCTTAATGTAGATTCAACAATTTTGTTTAATCATATCGCTACGATGTCTCCATTGTGATCAAGCTCGGGGGCATCAAGTAGCGACATGTATGATCATGTCCCACCCATACCAAACAGTCCTAACACTAGCATCTTGATGATGAGCACCCAGCAAGGCAGGTGATATTACCATTCGAACTCTCGACCCGTCTCGTTTAAGGCACTTGGCAAGAGGTAAGGATTTCCGATCTCTCTTATCAGAAGCTTGATTCCTAAAACTGTGCCAAATTAAGTGGGAAGTAATCGTATGTGAATGAGATTTGTTTTACCAAACTATTGCTGAAAAGAAGACTTACTAAAATATTATTCTTTTTTAGTGAAGTAATGTCAGCGATGCAAGAAGCATTTCCTAACGTAGGATTAAAGTTTTAATGGACACAGTCCTTGAACTCTTCAAATAATATGAGCTGTCTGAAGTTCGAAATGTTAACCACATTTACTGAACGACGCCTATGGGACTGTTGTTCTTTGTTTCATGAAAATTCGACATGGGATAGTTGTCCAGATGAGCAGCATTCAAGTTTCTAAACTTTGTTGGTATGCCATAGATATCCCGTCATGCCTTAACTACATCATAATCACCACATATCCCGTCATGGCTTAACCTCATCATAATCACCAACTTGATGAACTGACAGTGAAGTGTACACTTTACGAGCTCTGCAAATAAATGCACTATGTAATGACAGTCCAGTGCTCTTTTGAGCATTTCAAAATTTCATCAATTCCACTTTCCAGTTTAATTCTTTAAATCTAAATTGCGTTTCCCTTTCTTTCATTTCTTTATTTGAGTTACTATCTCATCTCATCTTTTTATTATTTGCCTCTAAATTTGCATTTACCTACCATCTCCATCTCTCTCTCTCTCTCTCTCTCTCTCTCTCTCTCTCTCTCTCTCTCTCTCTCTCTCTCTCTCTCTCTCTCTCTCTCTCTCTCTCTCTCCTCGTTTTGCAACTGCATTTGTCTCTCTTCTTTCCCGGTCTGAAGCTGAAGCCTTCTTAACTCTGTTTATATCGGGTGTTTGAATTCAATTCTATTAAATTCACGTCAGAGCCTGAGACTCATCATCAGGCCTAAAACATTTTTATCCGAAAAGTTCTTTTGCACCAACTATTTTTATTTAAGAAGCATTCGCTTCAGGAAATCAATATTGTCTGGTTAGATGTCCTTTTTCAAGGAGCTTAAACCATTCTAGATTCGATTTAAAGCAAAATTCTCCGCTTTAGATGACAATGTGATAGATTGTTGGTTTCACTCTATATTTCTCAGATATATGAAATAAATATACCTGGGGCAATAAAATTCCAAAACAAAGTGGACTTAAATTTTAAAACCACATTAACGTTATTGGAAATATTTTGCAGAATTGATAGAACAGGTGATATATATATATATATATATATATATATATATATATATATATATATATATATATATATATATATATATATATATATATATATATATATATATATATATAAAGAATACAAATCATATGGCGAATAACAACCCTCTCAAGCGTACTGGATCTACCAAGGGATCACATTTGTCAGGGATTAATTAAAATAGATGCAATAAACTGACGACGAACAGTACGAAACTAGTAACTAACTAGCCTAAGCGCTTTCGACTCTTAATGAGTCTTTTTCAAAGGCAAATACAAAACATAGTTACGACAAACAAATGAACACAAAAACGTTGTGTTTGTAAACCTCTACATTTCTGTCTTCACATGTGCTAAAACTATAAATACAACCAGCTTGTATAGAGTAGTTGCGGAAACTGAAAACGTTGTATAATTCCGGTATCTATCCTATGACACTTTCAGTGATATAATACTTATCGCTATTGCTAACAACCACAGCTGGAGTTCCGAAACCAGGAAGGAAAAGGAATCATACTGGATACGCCGCCTTAGAACATTGAAACCAAGCGGTCTAAACCAAGAAGACTAGAAAATGAAAACTATGCACTAGTAGAATTTAACATTTTCTAAATCTTCTTATTATCCTTCAATTTTTCTTATAAGAATAACCGGTATAGAATCAAATATCCGGAATATAATCTGCGTTACATATGTACACAAAGTAAAAATAGATGTCGCTTTGGCTTGTAGACTTTTAGGGAATTATACAACGTTTTCAGTTTCCGCAACTACTCTATACAAGCTGGTTGTATTTATACTTTTAGCACATGTGAAGACAGAAATGTAGATGTTTACAAACACAACGTTTTTGTGTTTATTTGTTTGTCGTAACTATGTTTTGTATTTGCCTTTGAAAAAGACTCATTAAGAGTCGAAAGCGCTTAGGCTAGTTAGTTACTAGTTTCGTACTGTTCGTCGTCAGTTTATTGCATCTATATATATATATATATATATATATATATATATATATATATATATATATATATATATATATATATATATATATATATATATATATATATATATATATATATATATATATATATATATGTCATTCAGTCATGACAAAAAATAAAAAAAATAAAAACGAGTTTTTTAATATATGAAATTCTTGCTAGTAACTCATATTGCGTTTTTATGTTTCCTTTAATTTACTTTCTTTCGTTTTCATACTAGCTTTTACATTTATACTTTTCAAAGTAAATACGGTTTCTGTTATTCTCTGAATCCAAAGTATTGAAGTACTTCTATCATATGTCATAGACATGACTCTTCTAAATTCTATCATATGTACTAAAAATCACTAACCTGAAAACAAACTGAACTAAAACTAAAAACTAGCATGCTAGTACGGTAAAATAATAAAAAAAACCCTGCAAATATCATTTTAATATAAGGAATTTCTTCCAAAACTCTATTCATGCTGTTCTAGATATTGGCCGCTGGTATAAATGTCCTCATTTGTATGTATGACAATATTAAAAAATCTTGATATATATTGATAAGGAATTCAACAATTGCGTATTTTGTCAATAAATGCTGACTTATATATATATATATATATATATATATATATATATATATATATATATATATATATATATATATATATATATATATATATATATATATATATATATCCGTTATTATTATTTGTTTTTTGAGCCTTACGAGAGTGGAAATACTGGATTACAGTTGTTGCAAGTCATGTAAAAAGAGATAGATCATTTTGTTTGTCATAGGATATATACCGGAAAATCCTTGTATAATTGGAAGACATTTATCTGGTGACAGATGAAATCTCAAAAGCCCTTTTTAATTGAAACGGACTTTTAGAGAACCCATGGAGCTATAAGTTGTTATTTATTTTGAAATGTCGTGCTAGAATGGATTGAAAAAACAGACAATGGTACAATCATACATAAATTTCTCCTCTTCGTAAAGATAATTTCCTTTACTGTGTATGAGTCTTGCAAATATGTCCCAAGATAAAGATATTGGGACCGATTGCAAACTACTCCTGTCAGTCTTTCGTAGTTATGTAAACAAATCTGTTGGCGTTTTCTTCGTATATTTAACTTAACTTTAAAACTGTAAAAATGAATGATTGCAAACGTCTCATCTGAAACAATCAAACATGGAATGTAATAACATGGAATGCAATAACCATTCGACAGGTGTCAGACAGGTGTCAGACAGGTCTCAGACATCCTCCAGCATCAACTTTATCTGCTTCTTAATTATGGCTACATACATCCAGCGACAAAGCAGATTATGGTATATAACGTCATTGTATTATCCAATCCATATGGCTATGCCAAGCATACAAGAAGATAGTCAGTCACTATACATTGTCTGAATTTATACAGCATTAGCTAAGGTTTCTCACTTTTGCAAGAAGTAAAAGCCTGGACATAGAGAAGCATAATAAAGTAGAAATTAATCAGCCAGCCACACTCCAACATGCCTTAAAAGAAATAAAAAGCTATCCATGTTGATTTAACTGAATAAATTATATGTTGTTACAACTCTACAGTCTTAAACTAAGAAACGTAAAAGATCGAACACCAATAATTATTTTTATTAAATTCAACAAGTGAGTTATTTCCACAGACAACAAAGTGAAACTTTAAAAGGAACTTACAGTACTGTAAATTAAATCCCAAATGGTGTTATCAGAGTGAATATATAAAGTTCCATTTGAATTCAAACGGTATCTCATATAAGTTCCAATACTGAATGTGTTGATGTGCCTTTAGTCTTGAACGTGTTCATATTCTAATGTTCTTCATTAACTGAAAACAAATGTCGAAGTAATCAGTCAGAGCCTGCAGAAAGAAGATTTGCTAAATGTCATATTTTAGTGTTACTTAGTAATTATATCGAAACAGACAAATGTTATAGTTCCGAAACAACAGTTTTTCGGCATTCTCGACTAGCATGTTGCTGCGCAGGTCTGCATATAACTGAACTGCTGCATTAAACAGCTGTTCACTGACGACGCTGGTCGGCGGAGCAGACAAGTATTTGCGAGCTACGAGTTCCAGAAGTTGTTAATAAGTACAATGCCAGTACGCTTATACGTCCGTGGTCGTTCGAGGCAGATGTGGATACTTTAAATAACTGATCAACTGCTGTTTGTATGACGGTACAGCGTCAGTTTAACTGTCAACATTTTGCGATGGGTTCACTTAAGTAGATTGTCTATCATGCGCAGCCCACAAATCAGCCTACTCTTGAGCATCTGATTCAAAAATTTCGTTGCTCTCACGTTCCTGCTCAAGGTTGTCAATTGTAGCTGAGAATGACACAGTCACATTGGATTCTTGGACTGCGTCTAGAAAGTCCAGGACTATTTTCTTTGCTGTGCTGGAGTCAGCACATTCAAATATGAATCCTTGAAGCGCAAGTCAAGCAAAGGTTCCGAGGAACTGATATCAAAGAATCGACGGGTCATTGCATCACTAGCACTGCTTTCTTGTGGTTGAGGTAATGGTCAGCTGATGTGGTGTTTAGCAAGTTATTCAAATGTAAGACAAGCTGTATCACCACAGAAATGCATGCATCATCAGCACTAATCTTCTGCCTTGCAGTGTAAAATGGTCTAAGAATTTTAACAACTCTTCCAACCAGTTCCCACCTGCGATTGAGAGACTGTCGATTCCGCGACGCTGAACGCTGTACAGATTAATCGCCTTACGCTATTTGACCAGCCTTTCCAGCATAAGATATGTACTATTGCAAACTAGTCTCAGCGTCTTGCAGTGGGAACTGTTGTGGATATTTAACTGTTTGCAGATGTTCCACGATATCACGGCACGTCAGTTCGCTAAGCTTAAAGTGTGTAACACTCTAGCATGCCTTTTTGACGAGAGCTTCTACGGACGTCTGCGTGAACAAGAACCAACTGCAGCCAATATTAGTGACGCCTGTGACTATCTTTGCCATTTTCATTTTGGTGGCATTGTCACGCATTCAACGTGAATCTCCGAGATCTGACATTTCGTCATGGCTTCACCAAGTTTCGATTCCAGATAATTTCCATTATGATCTTCTTCCAGCACCATCACACTCAAAACAACTTTACGCTACACAGCATCATGAATAAAATGATCCCTGAAGCTTAGTAAGGTTGCATCCTGAAACAGATTTGTCACTTGTTTCACGACTTTGTCATATGTGGCAGACATCAGCTCTTTTACTTTATATCTTACAGCGATGAGCGGTGAATGGATCACCAATGTTCAGTCTTTTGAATGCCTCACCTTCATCAACTCAATAGGATAACATGTCAACAACGACCAAATCCATTAATGCACTCATCAATTCGCTGAACCGCAACGTGGTCATCAGGCCAGATCAATCTGATCTCGACCATTGATGTCAGGGTCGTCTACACAAATTTTGGTAGTGCATGTTTAGTCACTTTCTCTTCCATCATCAACTTCTCCGAGACAAGCTTTGCTCCTTCGATCGCGTACATTTTGAGATATGTACCATAGAGTTCCTTGTGGCAGTTTGCCAGATGATCTATCAAGCCTGAATCTGTCTGAAATCTTGGTTTGTTGAGGTCAAGTGATACCAGTTTCTTGCACTAGATTGTTGTGAAGTAATTCCACACTGCATATTTCCATATTCCTTGCAGTAATTAATTAATCCGTTAATTATCAATTTCAATTTATTTTCTATTTTGTACTGATTAATTCGCTACAGTTCAACTAACTGACATTAATATTGTCAGACTTCGAAACCTTTGTACTCAATACGATTGTAGACTTAAGGCAACATATAAGCCAAGACGAGCAGGCTGGATGGGAACAGAATGAATGCGCAAGTTGTTGTCTTCTCGCCAAAGACAGTTCATTAGCTGTTGACCGGTTATTAGCCGACAATGGTTGCGCCTTGAATTGCCCAGCACCGACTGACCGGTCGACAATCAGAATAATAAACTCAGCATTCTGAAAAATTTAAATAGATCTTCGAGGTTATTTGCCAACTTTCGAAACCGAAACCGAAATCCAATTTCGGTCGGCCTTTAATAGAAATATTAGAAACAAGGTCATGTACAAACTACAAATGTATAGAAAAGTCCATATATATATATATATATATATATATATATATATATATATATATATATATATATATATATATATATATATATATATATATATATATGAAATATGGAAGAAATTTACAAATTTATTTAAACAACCGTGACGTTTCTCTCTTTAATAATTTATAATCCTTTATTAATCTTTGATGTATTTTCAACACATCCCTTGTAATCTAGAATTTGGCTCAACAATACGCATTTGAAGTGTTCGTTACACACGCAGATATTTATGCGATGCATGTATGTAGAGCTGCAACTAACCAAAATTTTACACAACATGCACTGTTTGCATGTGTGTAGAAATGCATATTTTTAAAGTGTTCCAATTTATGTATTTTAAATACGTATGAATTTATACTACGTATATCCTTTTACACTGTAACCCCGTTACAAGACTGTTTAAATTTTATAACTTTTATTCATGGATATATATAGCAGAATATATCTTTAGTTGAGTTTTGCTCACGAGACATGACTATCTTGAGAAATAATATTGCATAAGATCTATAAATAGATGCTTATCTATGCGTTGACAAATTATTAGTAATAATCTAATAACAACATTTAAATGGCACCAATGGCTTAATTTCTCAGTGGCTGATTGCGGTTTCTAGAATAATACTGTAATTTCCCATTGATTAGGCTAGTTTACATGAATAAACCAATTCAACGCAAAATTAGTAATTATTTATGTCACTTGGGGTTTGGTTTCAGATACAGTTGCTGTAAACTGTGTATAGAATAGAAAACTGTACAGTCAGTTTCATTCCGATTTTGGAGTCATTCATATTTCTTGTGTTCCTGTTGTAAATCTAAAAATAAGTTTTATGTCGTACTATTCGAGAGAAAAACGTTTAATTATTTAGTGGAAGAGAAAGTGCTCGTTATTTTGACTATAATATTATTCTAGAAGTGTTATAAATTATTCATGAATTCCAGACAACGGTTCTTGTACGCAATGCAATTTCTTTTTTTTTAAATATGTAGGAAACTTTTCATTAATTTAAAACTTTCATAGGCATTTATAAGGATTAATTTTGACTCAGCTCAAAACACTGAAAATTCCTCTAATGTTTTGCAGTTTTTACGAAACTTCTTTTGTGAATTGTGAAGAATCTGAATAATCTGTTTCGTAAAACACTTAGCAATGTTCTATTGCGTGGCTAGAAGGGAGTATAGAGAGAAAAGGGGGAAATTGGGATTCTCTCAAAGACAAGGTGTCATGCATAATAGTGTCGATGCAGCTACATCTTTTGGGGAAGAGCTCTTGCAGCAAGAGGTAGCGGACATTGCTGTAAATATAAACAAAGATTTCTGACTGGGGCTTTAACTAACCTAAATTTTCAGATAGGCTCGGCCTTTATATATTCCAAAATGACGTAAAACAACTACGTGCCCCCAATCATAATGCATTATTGTACATATTCCGAAATAGCGTGGAATAACTACGTGTTCCAATTGTAAAGAGGCTGTCGCTTTTGTTCAATAACGTACGTGTCCAAATCAGAATGTTAATTATTGTAAAGAGGTTATTGCTTTTGTTTAACTCTTAACTTGGATTATGGACAATTCGGTAAATCGTATTTTTGTTCCACTCGTGACATAGATTACCACTCGTAACATGGAGTAATAGTTGAACGAAAACGAGACGTGATTTGTTCGGCTGATTTTCAAAGAAAAGAAAGAGAAGAAATCGTTTATTGTTATGAATTACAAGTAAGTCGGTTATTAGGACATCCAAGCTATGAAATTGAACAAGGTTATTTAATTTTGTAGCTAATCTCAATTTGTAAGGAACAATGATTCGTTTATTTGAAAAGAAGCGAGTAAATCGTTCATTGTTATGAATTCTGAATCAGGCGATTTAGGATTACATTTGTGAAAGGCGGCTTCTAAAGTTAGTTGGTTTTATTTTCAATCAAGCCATTGAATTGAATCAAGCTATTCCATTTGTAAAGAATCCCAATTTGTAAAGACCAACATAGTCCTATATACTTTTAATTTATCTACCCAAGTTTGATATTTAAAAACATATATATATATATATATATATATATATATATATATATATATATATATATATATATATATATATATATATATATATATATATACATTTTAATTTCTCTACCCAAATTTTATATCCTAACAGTTATTACTTTGATAAATAAATATTTTTTTTTATAATATTATACAATTTTGGAATTCTTCTATTACTTATTTTGTGACAAAATGTAAAGTCTAGGGGGTTAACTAATTTTGTGACAAAATATAAAGTCTAGGGGGTTAACGCATGTACCAAGACTAGGTAAAACCAAACAACTATAATATCTATTTTTTTTTCCAAAGTACACATTTATTTCCCTAATTTATAAAATCGAGCAAAGTGAAATAATGACAAATAACTTGCAGTGAAATCTTAGAATATTATCATAAATGCACACATAATTTCACATTAATCCGAAAAATAAAAAAGATATTTAAGAATGAAGTTTATAATGTTCTTATATACGAGTACCACTGAACAAACAGTTCCATTATCCAAAACTCTTTATTCCGTATCACTAAAGTTCTTTAGTGTTTTTTTATAATTCAAAGAAAAGATCGGAGCGAAATTATATCAGATATGGAGTGTTCTCAGATCATCATCATCATCATCAGAAACGTAGTCTGGTAGATCGTTGAGGCACCGCGTAAGACCGGACAAACATCTTCCTCCATTCCTCTCGATTTTCCGTCTGTTTTCGTGAGTCATTCGGTGTCAAGTCTGTCCGCTCATAAATGTTTTCTTCCCACCTCTTTCTCTGCCTGCCTCTTTTTATTCTTCCTTGTACAATGTCTTGCAGGATTGACTTGGCAAGTCCTGATGATCGTGAGACATGCTCATACCACTACAGTTTACGTTTTTTTCACTGTGATCAGGAGATCTTCGTGAGGACCAATGGCTTGCATGATCCGTTGCCGTATTTCTTCATTGATGACACGGTCTCTTTACAAGACGCCGATGATGTTTTAATAGCATCTCATTTATGTGGCATGTATCATTTTCTCTAAGTCAGCTGTTATGGTCTATGATTCACAGGCATAGAGAAATATGGAGATCACCAGTGAGTGCATCAGTCTGACCTTTGAATTGAGTGCGATGTTCTTGTCGCTCCAGATGAGATAGTTCTGTCAGCGTTGCTGTTGTCTGTGCAGTCCTGGAGAGTACTTCAGACTTCGATCCTGCATATGTTACAATTACTCCCAGTGCCGGATTCAGACAAATTGAGGCCTTATGCTTTAAAAAGCTATAGAGGCCATATTTGGTATAAAATAAATTTGAGGTGCCTCTTCAGACTGAGTTCAGACTTTGAGGCGATAAACTGTAGCTTGCTTAGCTTATGCCTAACTCCGGTACTGATTACCCCCAAATACTTGAAGCTGTGGACTATTTCTAGCTTCGTACCTTGGACACTGATGGCGGTGCTGATGCAATTGGTGTTGTTGGTCATCAGTGTGGTCTACTCTGCACTGATTTCCATGCCGTTGGCTGCAGTGGCCTTGTCGATACTCTTTACTAATATAGTTTTGTTTTGCTCATATTTCTACTCCATCAATGTAATCGGATAAAACAAAGTAGGTTAGCGACTGTTCTGCCTCCCGTGGTGCATTAGTCTCTCCAGAAAGATATTGAATGATGTGGTAGAGTGCATACAGACTTGTTAACTCCTACCAGTACCCTATGGTGCCGTTGACGTATACTGCAGTACCCTAGGCTGCCGTTGAAGTATACTGCCAGTACCCTAGTCTGCCGTTGAAGTATACTGCACTTTTGGCTTTGTCATAGACATGCTCTATTACTGTAAATAGGTTGACATTGATGTTGTACAGTCTTATGCCATACGACACTTATGGCATGCAGCATTGTGGACGATCATGAGACTGTACAACATCTCAGATATTACCTTGGGTTAAACGTCATCAGATATCAATCAAAACGATTTACCGCTTATAATAATTAGCGTTAAGAAACCAAGGAACACTACCGATAATGAGTGATAATATCAAGGCATGAAATCTGCATCCGGTGACATATAATTTACAGGTAAACATGAACAAAAATAAACAACCCTTATTCATTCACAAAAGCATGTGGATATTTTATCAGTAATCCGCACAATTTAACAAGACACTCATAGACTATAATTTCAAATAAAGAAATGGAGAGAAATTAAAAAAAAATGAATATGTTACACAATAGCTTTTACATCAAATAAGAAAGGAGTTTAGTGATCAGTATAATTGGAGTCTCTCTCTCTCTCTCTCTCTCTCTCTCTCTCTCTCTCTCTCTCTCTCTCTCTCTCTCTCTCTCTCTCTCTCTCTCTCTGTAGTATTATTTTTCTTTTTCTTTTATACAATCTGTGCAGAGAAAAGAAAGTAGTACTAAGAACCGGTGCTAGTCTGCATTGGCCCACCTGACTGCTTGCAGATTCAAAACATAGTGAACAACAGACAAAGCTTACATACAGGCCGAATGATCATTTCACTTCTTGTAATGAACACTAAACACCTTATAATTAGCGATAAAACGGACATCCAAAAGATGTTTTCATAACAAGAATGCGGTAGATTGGTAATCATTACTTTTCTTATTCCTCATGTCTGCATGTTGTACGTTCATTATATTAAATACTGTTACAATTATTATTTTTGGCTTGTCAGTATAACTAAATACAGTCTGAAAGGAAAAAAAAACTATATATTAAGTATTCGGACTATTTAACAGACTTTCCAATTACTTAAATACGCATTATGAACAGATATAGACTTCATAGGTTAATTGTTAATAAAGAAAGGTAACACAAGAATATTTAGGAGACATAATTAACCATTGCCTAATCTACAACTCACCTTTCGGAACATAAAAATGAACAAAAACTTTTAAATTTCTAAAACGAAATTTTAAAAACAAGTTAATGTTCATGCAAATTCTGCAGTTCAAATTGACACGTTTTAGAAAGCAACATTGATTAATAAATTATATTTTAGATAATAGGTTTAACACAACTTTAACATTTTGTCCAGAGGTAGTGAAGCGAAATGGCTTTATGTAATTTTTGCAGTTAATTAGAACATACATGTTAAATTACATCCAGGTGTACACATTAAAGAAACAACGAAATGTGTTATGTTCCAATTTATTGTGTCATGTACTCAAGTTAGTTGTTAGTATAAATAAGAACATATTTTTACGGGACGGGCATAATGTTTTATAGACAAAAAACGCATTGCATTTTAATGTCAATAACCACTAAATTAGACACTTAATAGGAAATACAGTGAGATGATAAGGTTTGATTATTAGTGTAACAATTAGTACATATCAGTACATAGGGACGATAGGCTACAATGTACTAACTTAAAAGATATCACAATAATTAATCGTATTCCTAATGGAAATAATTATATTGGATGTTATAAGTTACTAATTAATTATCTGATTCACAAATTAACAAATTGTTCCAATAGATCCCATATCAGCAACTAAATCTGAAATTCTGATCCATACAAATTCTAAACAAGGATGGACATTTAAATATGTAGGACATGTACTTATGAAGATGTACTGTGCAAACAAATGATGTGTTTGAACAATTTTAGTGTATTTGTAAGAGTGTCAGTTAACAATCATTGAAATGTGACTAAACAGATGATTCAACAATACCGCACTCAAAGTAGACAAATATTAATGTACATAGGCAAATTCATGATGGAAATAATTTGTTGTGATATGTCAAGTGTAAAGCTAGACATGTGTCTCAGAGATCAGCTATATATACAAAGAGATCTTATACGATGCACTGAATGGGAACGTCAGATTCCAAACATTCTAAATCTAAGTATATATGTAAACATGTTCAGATAAGTTGTACAAAGTTGAATTCAAATAATCTGTTTGAACATTTCCGGTGTAATGTTTAGAGTATTAGTTAACAATTATTATTTGGAATAAATAATGCAGAATGTAAAGTGATTAATTAGAATTGGTTATCAGTGTATACTACAAATCCGCACCGTAACCAAACTAAACAAAAAAGGTTTACATTTTTGTTAAACGTACATCATTTTCCTGTTTTCTTGCATCTTAGGGTAAATATACTTTACGTTGTTGTCGTCAGAGAAAGTAAATAATAAACGCGAAATATCAAGACAGTCATGAGATAATTATTGTAATAATTATTGTAATAATTATTGTAATGTATAAGCTTTTCCCAACTATTAGCTTTTCTGATGTTGTACCACGGCTCGAGAAGATTTATCAGACGCCTATACCAATTTCTGAGTAAAAATAGGGTACGAACAGCAAGGGAGGAAGGTTTGCAACCAAAGCTGCAAAGATTTCTTTACCCACGCCCAACTTGCACGTCACAATATCTGCAGGAAACGTTATCTGCATTTTGTATATTACTTACTAAGTGCATTTTAATGTTAATCGTGTTAATCGTGTTTTTTTGTAATCGTCGGTACCTCTGCTTTTGTAGTTGTCTTCCCTGTCTAACGGTCTATTGCTCTGAACACTTCTCTGAGGCAGATATCAGCAATGGTGTCAGTGCTGGTGTTTGTGTTGTATTATTAATATTCTAAAACAAGCCCTCAAATACCGGAAGGAGATATAACCTTTTTATTTTGTGTATTTTTTCGACACAAAACACGATAGATATCCACGTGCTTCCGCTTTATTACTCCAGAGATGCATTTTTCACGATATAGTTTTGTTAATGTCATTTCGATTCATGTTACACTTCGCAGCATAATTTATTTTCCGCTATAAATGATTTATGCCATATCGATTGATACTACACTTTCCACTGTAGTTTATTTATGCCGTTTCAATTGATATTGCTCTTTTGCACTATGAGAGTTATAAGAAATATTAATTAAAGCTGGAAATAAAATTAGATCTTCCTGAAAATCAAACATTATTTGTTTCTTGATTGAATAGAATATGAAGGCGCTCTTGATATACATGACTCGTTGCAATTTCTTCTCAGGCGAAGGACGGAAATTATGGTTTCCTGAAAGATCATGTTACGTCTCTCTCATCTTTAAAATGCACAGGGTACTAATTATAAACATTCAATTTAATGGTTCATTTACATGTGGCCAAATGGTCTAAATCGCTGTCCGTTACGGATCACTGCCATCTCACCTGTCTGCGTGAGTTCGTGTCTAGGATTCGCCTAAAGTGAGAAAGCTTGCCAGTAGCTTCTCGTGGGTCGGTGGTTCTTTCCGGTGATTTTTCTGGTTTCTTCCTCCACCATTAATACTGGCCGCCATGAATAACCTATCATGTGCTGAAAAATGGCGTTAAGCCCCAACAACAACAACAACAACAACAACATGTTGCTGAAAATAAAACATCTCTTGACCATACATTTAATGCATTTTTGTAGCCAATGACCATGCGATGCAAATTATTTATCGCGGAAAAAAAACAAGAATAGAGTAGGCACTTTAGAAAACCACGAAAGGACAAAAAGATGTAGTGAAATATTGAATGAAACATAACCTTAGTCCAATGGAACATGTTTCTCTTCTTTCGTGCTTATAATTTGATATTTAATTTAAAGATCTGTGCTAAGAATGAACCAGCAGGAAAATCTATTGAATGATTTCTTATTTGTTTTGACTGTACAGCACATAATCAAAACACTTGTTTTGTCTGTACAGCACATAATCAAAACACTTGTTTTGTCTGTACAACACATAATCAAAACACTTAGTTTGTCTGTACAACACATAATCAAAACACTTGGCAAAACCGGTTGAGCAAGAAAAGTAGGCCATCACAAACATTATTTACTGTAAAAAGGTGTTAACATAGGTGATACAAACCATTTGAAGTCGCTGTAGATGTGTAAGTCAAATATTGTGTGTGTGTGTGTGTGTGTGAGAGAGAGAGAGAGAGAGAGAGAGAGAGAGAGAGAGAGAGAGAGAGAGAGAGAGAGACGAGTCGATATTACACGTAGTCATGCTATTTTCTTGACAAAGAAATACCTACTTGGATATAAATTTGTCCTTATTTAATGAAAATTGTTTGCCTTGTTACAATAACACGATCTTAGTTTCAAGATTTTCAATATTTTAAATCGAAATGAGAATTTTCTTAAATATAATTCAATGCAAAATTTGTGAAAATTTATAAAACAGTGATCATTGAAGTGTCACTATAAAGAAATTAGCACAAATCGATCAATGTCGTACCAAAGAAAGGTGACCGCGATGCCAGAATAAGATTGATCTACTTGAAGCAAGTTATTGTTATATATTTGTTTGAAATATTTCCCTTACACAGGTAGACATGAGTTGGTGAGTCATCACACGCACTGCTTCACAATAACTTTTATTTCTACCTATGTTTTGTCTTCTGTATACAGTTTTCAGTCAGCTTCACCGTGACCTATCAAAACGGGAAAAAGTACAAAGTATAAAATGTAATTTCTTTGTGGTTCACACTTCTGGTTTCACTTTGTGACAGGTAGGCTGACTATTCTGCTTTTCTAACATACCAAGATGAAAAAGACAGTCCAATATTGTCGAGCACACCATGTTTTGCATAAAATGTTTCTTGATTTCCTGGATCTGAGAAAGACAGTCCCACAGGGAAATACAACAGTCCCACAGGGAAATACAACAGTCCCACAGGGAAATACAACAGTCCAACTGTGAAATACAACAGTACAAGAGGGAAATACAACAGTCCCACAGGGAAATACAACAGTCCAACTGTGAAATACAACAGTACAAGAGGGAAATACAACAGTCCCACAGGGAAATACAACAGTCCAACTGTGAAATACAACAGTACAAGAGGGAAATACAACAGTCCCACAGGGAAATACAACAGTCCAACTGTGAAATACAACAGTACAAGAGGGAAATACAACAGTCCCACAGGGAAATACAACAGTCCAACTGTGAAATATAACAGTACAAGAGGGAAATACAACAGTCCCACAGGGAAATACAACAGTCCCACAGGGAAATACAACAGTCCCACAGGGAAATACCCTTTCACTGGAAGAAATAGCAAACAAATGCACATCATGCCCGTGGATAAAACACCAAAGTATTATAGAGGGCGCTCTAAAGTTTTTTGCTAAAAATTGTTAAAACGTTTAGATCATTGCTCTGTACACATCAATTGTGCTCAGATCCTGCACAATAACAATTCTGAAATCCCGCTCATCGGTAGTCACGGAAGCATTATACAGTCACAGCCAGCTGACAGTCGGGACATAATGCTAGAAGAATGTTTCCCACTTATTGCATCTCTGAGAACATAACCCTTAATATGAGTGTTAATCAGAAATTCGCTATATATTTGTGTGTATGTGGTGTGTGTGTGTGTGTGTGTGTTTGTGTTCTTTGCCATTAATCTACCCTATAATTATTCAGAGAAGAAATCTTTTAAAATCACTTCCTCTTTGAAGTGAGAGAAGTAAAAGAAAGCATTAAAAGTCTAAGAAATCAAAAGCACTGGACCATGATTGAATTGGCAATGAACATCTGAATGTATGACAATTGTATGTACTCATGATTAATCAATCTTACATAATTGTAGATTGCACTAGAAAGTTAGTAATACCTTGTACAAAGGTAACAGAAAATCAAAGAACTTCTTGCTGTTGTTGAAAATAATTTTTGAAGAGTTTGTATGTTCAATAATGCAGATTTTGGTAGATTCTCTTCGAAACACAAATCCTTTTGACCTGCCTCAGTGTGGCCGTCGGCTAAAACGAGACAGCACACTTAGGTACTTACATATGTAGCCAAACTATGGGCTGCTTTCCCTCAAACACAGCTTGATATGTGTATCTGATGTGGAAATGTTTGTAGAGACTTGATACTTCATTGTTGTGTCGCCTGTCCTTATAAGGCAAATTTCAGAAAAAAATAAATTCTGGGATTTCCTTACTAATAAGTTTCCTGAGTCTACATATCATGTTATTTAATGCAGACGATGAGCTGTGACTTCAGTATCTTCTGGGTAAAAGGTTACCAGCAGGTGTAATCGACAAAAAATCTCCAAGTTATTCGACCTGTATGCAACATACTTTGTCATGCAGTGTGCAGCTATATAAATAAGATACTGAAACGTGCAACTTATGTAGCTGCATAAAATTATAATGACTGATATACTGTTAGAATTTGTATTCTATTTTGTTCTTAAATAGTTGTTAGATTTGTATTCATTTCTTTTGTTTCTATGTATTGATCATATTCAGATAATTTATTGTTATATCATGCAATCTTCTACGGAAGGAAATAAGATGACGACGACGACGATGATGATGATGTTTAAGAGGCTTTTATATATCATATTCACACATAAACTAAACATAGAATATAGTCTATATTTGCACCAAGTAAGGCTTAAAAACGTACCGACTTGTTTGATGTCAAGCTTTTATGCTTTAGCACAGAACATGAATAGTTACATGCACTGAACGTGTCTTAAAATGTTCCAGAGCACTACTAGGTCCGATATATCCATGGCAACACATGGATCTTCCATCGCAACAGCATCCTAACACGCAAGCATTCCAAGCGTCTAAAGTTTGCCACATCTTCATATAGCAACGAGATTTAGCTACATCCCATTATTGATGTTTGATTGAGGGGCAGGAGATTTGAAAGGGTTAGGAGTGCAAATTTCATCGTCAATAATTAAAAAATCCGATTGAGAAAGTGTATCGAGTTGTATGGAGAATACCTTGAGAAAGTGTATGAAGTTGTATGGTGATACCTTGAGAAAGTGTATGATGTTGTATGGTGAATACCTTGAGAAAGTGTATGAAGTTGTATGGTGAATACCTTGAGAAAGTGTATGATGTTGTATGGTGAATACCTTGAGAAAGCGTATGAAGTTGTATGGTGAATACCTTGAGAAAGTGTATGAAGTTGTATGGTGAATACCTTGAGAAAGTGTATGAAGTTGTATGGTGAATACCTTGAGAAAGTGTATGAAGTTGAATGGGGAATAATCCGATTGAGAAAATGTATGAAGCTGTATAGGGAATACGTAGAGAAAGTGTATTGAATTGTATGTGGAATATCTTGAGAAAATGTATGGAATTTCATGCGGAATACCTTGATAAAGGGTAGGGAATTTTATGGAGAATACCTTGAGAAAGTGTATGGAGTTGTATGCGGAATACCTTGAGAAATTGCATGGAAGTGAATGGGGAATACCTTGAGAAAGTGTATGGAAGTGAATAGGGAATACCTTGAGAAAGTGCATGGAAGTGAATGGGGAATACCTTGAGAAAGTGTATGGAAGTGAATGGGGAACACCTTGAGAAATTGCATGGAAGTGAATAGTGAATACCTTGAGAAAGTGTATGGTGTTGGATGGAGAATACCTTTTGAAGATACACTGTCGTAGTGTGCATTAATAAAAACTTTGTTATTCATCGCATTAATATTCAGATGTTATAAATAACCATAGTAATGGGTGAATTTACAAGCTTTTCTGATTTTAATTTTTCAGTATTGTATTTAATATGTGAAACAGTGAAAATTTGGACTCACGTAATGTTTTGATGCCCAAACACAATCTTTGTAAAATCAGGAGTTAAGTGGTGTTTGACGCACAAGCACATGTAAAATAGGATTTTGTTTTCATTGTTTTCTGACCAGTGTTTTGTAAGATCTAGATTTTTTTTCTTGCTTGTCATCAGTTTATGCTTAGTAACTTTACGTGCCTTTGGCTGTAGGTGTAACATGATACTGTGTGGACGAGATGTAACAGTGTCTGAATTAAATCAAATACAAGTCGGATGTAGAAAGAGCAGAGAAAAAAAGAAACACTATTGTTAAAATTTGATTCCTGCTTTCCTGATTATGGGCCATACAGCACAGCTTATTGAATGTTTCAACTGCATGAGTTTTTATTCCAGCAGTGGATCTTTCCTATGACGTGTCTATATAATTATCATAAGTTACTTTCATATCGCTTCAGACTGACCAAATTTTCTGATGAATTAACAAATAGCTAAATTATATTTGTTGGCAAAAGACAAATGAAATATGTGATGCATTACCAAATAACTATATACCTTTTGATGGTCAGAGATAGATGAAATATTTGATGATATACTGAATATCAAAATACCGTTTGATGGTTAGAGACAGACAAAATATATGATGAAATATTGAATATAGAAATACATACTGATAGCTAGTGAGATCATATATACGTTTAAAGACTGTTTTGCAGTATGGGCTATTATCTACTACTCTTACATATGTATCATAACACAAAATGCTTGTCAAGTTGATTGTAATACCTTTCCTTTCTTTGCTTACTAGGCGCTTTAAGCGCCTTAAAAGGCAAGCTTAATACATACATATATACATACATACATACATACATACATACATACATACATACATACATACATACATACATACATACATACATACATACATACATACATACATACATACATACATACATACATACATACATACATACATACATACATACATACATACATGCATACATACTGTGAATGAAGCATAAATCATTACTGACATAATCGGAAGCGAGAACTCAATGATTGAAATGTTTATTAAGCGAATACGGTTTGTTCGGTCATGTCGCCTCTTAGAAGAAAATAATATTTGAGAGATTCGGTTGAAAACAATTAGAGCTCAAATCAGTAATTTGTATTTATATATCCAAAAGGGAATAAACAATGCATTGGCCAATTAGCTTAAAAGTGTGTGTGTGTGTGTGTGTGTGTGTGTGTGTGTGACGACACGTGCTCATTACGTATATGCAATGCAACACGTTATCGAATGGCAATATTTTGTACGGAAAGAGACATAGGTCTAGATTAAATATATGGATGAACGAATCTTTTGTAGGTCAGGGAAGTCCCTTATTTCACAGCAAACATTATATTTTATTTGCAATTCAAGAACATTATAGTACATTATCACCTGTTATGGGTTGTAGAAGGACAATGAAATTAAATATTTAAGTGAAGACAGACTTTTAGGAAATTAAACAATTCACCGGATTTTTATACAACTGCATTTTCTCATTCTCAATAATTATCAGCTAAGATGATGATAGTGTTCACTACAGCATAAGACTATTCTGATATGATTGTCTCACAGTCAAAGAACACAAAATTCCAATGAAAGTAACACACACATGTATGTATGTATGTATGTATGTAAAAAAGTATTTAGGAAAAAGTAAATATGCAGAACCGAGATCGAATGTTATTGTCGTTTAAGAGGTGGAATGTTACAGTAACCGCTTATTTCATGACACTCAAAATCCTCTTTATCAACTTCTCTGGATCATTCATACATAATTTTGCTTCCCTTTTTTAAATTTCTTCCCAGAGAGGTACTATTTACGGTAATATTGTTCACTAATAAAGCGCAGTTTGCATACATTACACGTATATGATCTTACATAAAAGCCAAAACAAGTGTGACCAGCAAAATATGTTTTGCTTCTTTGTCACCGTTTTAGATACCATGCAACAAGTGTGACCAGCAAGCTGTGTTTTGCTTCTTTGTCACCTTTCTAAATATCATGCAACAAGTGTGACCAGCAAGCTGTGTTTTGCTTCTTTGTCACCTTTCTAGATACCATGCAACAAGTGTGACCAGCAGGCTGTGTTTTGCTTCTTTGTCACCTTTTTAGATACCATGCAACAAGTGTGACCAGCAGGCTGTGTTTTGCTTCTTTGTCATCTTTCTAGATACCATGCAACAAGTGTGACCAGCAGGCTGTGTTTTGCTTCTTTGTCACCTTTCTAGATACCATGCAACAAGTGTGACCAGCAGGCTGTGTTTTGCTTCTTTGTCAACTTTCTAGATACTACAAAATAATGCTTATCACCACTCTAGTCATCTTAAGCTAAGTGCCATTGTACAAATTCGTTTGCTTCACTTAAAAACTCAAATGTACCCCAATATATATATATATATATATATATATATATATATATATATATATACATATATATATATATACATATATATATATACATATATATATACATATATATATACACATATACATATATATATACACATATACATATATATATACACATATACATATATATATACACATATACATATATATATACACATATACATATATATATACACATATACATATATATATACACATATACATATATATATATATATATACACATATACATATATATATATTAAATACATGTTTTAATAATTACAACATTGACAACAGACTGCAAGGAGTTAGAGAGTAAAAGGAGTAAAAAGAGAGCAAAAGGTTTTGCTCTCAAAAGATTATATTTACTCCTAAAATCTTTCTGGTGGGAAATAGTTTAGATAGCTTTGAGATTTATATTCTGCTAAGAAAAATGTTATCATCTGAATGGTACATTTGAGACCGTAACATACTGATAAATGTGACCTTCGTCATTCTTTTTCTAAAACACTATCCATCATTTCTGTTAAATCTAAGAAGAAATCAATAAAACAATTTATTTAAACAAATAATTTATAATATTTTAATATCTCTACGGTGCAAATTAGAGTGTTTCTAGGAAATCATTTATAATTCAGAAATGTTACAGTTAGAGGTAAGTTATAAATCATTATTGAAGGCTACATTACGTGTTCTTCGGCTAATGGAATGCTAATGTTAAATTTCCTTGCTCAGAACTGCCTTCATCAGAAGCCAACTTTAGAAAATAAAAATCAGATGCAACCAAAACAGAAGATAAGACAGCTTTTATCCCCTCTACATGATGACAAACACAAATCAGTCTTATAGCATGTACATTTAATAAATTGTCGTTATCACAGTAAAATTCCAATAGTTGTCTGACAATAATGTTATATTCTTTCAGTAGGACTTCTGGAGTACAGCCACGTATCTTTCGGAATGACATTTTCTAACATGTATTATAGTATTCAAGAAAAATTTGTTTATGTTTATCTCTCATTTGCAATAATTGTTTATTATCTCTGTTTATCTCCAGTTTGAAATAAGTCTTTATTATCTCTGCTCGTTACCCATTTGCAATAATTGTTTATTATTTATGTTCATCTCTATTTTGCAATAATCGTCTATTCAGGCATGTTGTCTTAATTTATTTTGTAACCTGATTGAACAACTTACATAAGAATCTGTGATCTTATAACCTCCACTTAAATGAATCCTGTATTCTTGTAACATAAACATAATGAATATATGATGTAATTTTGTAATTTCATCATAGCTAAAAGCTTTAATCTGGTATCCTACACATACATAGATGATGCAGTCGTGCAACTCCATATGCATGGATGCCGTAGTCTTCTAACCTCCACATGAATGATATTTTTATCCTTCACAAAACGAAAGGAAGCTGCAATCTTGCAACTTCGAAAAAAATGAATGAATGCTGTAATTTTATAACAATCACATCAATGGATACTGTAATCTTCTAACCTCCACATAACTGGATACGGTAATCTTGTAATGTAATCTTGTAAACGCCACATGAATGGATGCTATAATCGTCTAACCTCCACATGAATTGATACTGTAATCTAGTAACCTCCACATGAATGAATGCTGTAATCTTGTTAATTCCACATGAATGGATGCTGTAATCTTCTAACCTCTTCATGAATGGATGATGTAATCTTGTTACCTCCATATGAATGGATGCTGTAATCTTGTTTTCTCTACATGAATGGATGCTGTAATTTTAAAACCTCCACATGAATGGATGTTGTAATCTTCTAACCTCCACATGAATGGATGCTCTAATCTGGTTTCTTCTACATGAATGGATGCTGTAATTTTATAACCTCCACATAAATGGATGTTGTAATCTTCTAACCTCCACATTAATGGATGCTGCAATCATCTAACCTCCACATGAATGGATGCTGTAATCTTGTTTCTTCCACATGAATGGATGCTGTAATTTTATAACCTCCACATGAATGGATGTTGTAATCTTCTAACCTCCACATGAATGGATGCTGCAATCGTCTAACCTCCATATGAATGGATGCTGTAATCCTGTTACCTCCACATGAATGGATGCTGTAATTTTATAACCTCCACCTGAATGAATGCTGCAATCGTCTAACCTCCATATGAATGGATGCTGTAATTTTCTAATCTCTTCATGAATTGATGCTGAAATAGTCTCACCTCCATAAGAATGGATGCTGTAATTGACTAACCTCCATATGAATGGATGCTGTAATCTTCTAACTTCCACATGAATTGATGCTGAAATTGTCTAACCTCCATATGAATGGATGATATAATCTTCTAACCTCCACATGAATGGATGCTATAATCGTCTAACCTCCATATGAATTGATGCTGTACTCTTCTAACCACTTCATGAATGGATGCTGAAGTCGTCTAACCTCCATATGATTGGATGATGTAATCTTCTAACCTCCACATGAATGGATGCTATAATCGTCTAACCTCTGCATAAATGGATGTTATAATCGTCTAACCTCCACATGAATGGATGCTATAATCGTCTAACCTCCACATGAATTGATGCTGTAATCTAATAACCTCCACATCAATGGATGCTGTAATCTTCTAACCTCTTCATTAATGAATGCTGCAATATAGTATTCTCCACATGAATGGTTGGTGTAATCTTGTATTGTACACATGAATGGATGCTGTAATCTTCTAACCTCCACATTGATGGATGATGTAATCTTGTTACCTCCACATAAATGGATGTTGTAATATTGCAACCTCCACACAATGAATGGAAGCTGCAATCTTAAACCTTCACATGAATGGATGCTGTAATGTTGTTACCTTCGCATAAATCGATACTGTAAGCTTGTAAACAACACATGTCATTAATGGATGATTTAATCTTGTCACCTCCACATAAATGGTTGCCGTAATCTTGCAACTTCCAAATAAACGGACGATGAAATTTTATAACATCCACAAATCGAATGCATCCAGTAATCTTGTAACCTCCACTTGAATGGATACATTAACCTTTTTGAATCCACATAAATGGATGCTATAATCTTGTAACTTCTGCATGAATGAATACATTAACATTCTGAACTCCAATTGAATGGATGACGCAATCATGTATCCTTCATATAAATGGATGCTGTATTCTTGTCACCTCATCATGAACGGATGATGTAACCTTGACATCTCAACAAAATGAATAATTGCTGTAATTTTATAACCTCCACATAAAAGGATGATGTAAGCTAGTATCCTCCTCATAAAAATATTTTGTAACCTTGTAACCTTTATATAAATCAACGCTGCAATCTTGTGACCTCCACCTAAACAGATGTTTTCATCTAGTAACCCAGAAATAAGAAAAACTGCAATCTTGCAACCTAAATATAAATGTATGATGTAAACTTGTTACCTCTATATAAATGAATGTTGTTATCTTGTAATCTCTACATGCATTGGTGATGTAATCTTGTAGCCTCCACATGAATAGATGATGTAATATTTTAACATCCACAAAATGAATGGATGTTGTAATCTTGTAACACCCACATGTTTGGATGCTGTAATGTTGTAACCTCCACTTGATTGGATACTGTAATCTTGTAACCTTCACACAAATGGATTCTGTAAAGTTGTAACTTCCACATAAATGAATCACGTAATCTTTTGTCCTCCACATGAATAAATTTTGTAAGCTTGCATCCTCCACATAAATGAATATACTTCACGGATCCCTTATATGTATCCATTCACATACATACATGTATTCATACACATAGACGGCCTGCCGCAATACTGATAGATACATCCAGCCATGTAAAGTTACAGTCAGCTTTCATCGGACACTAAATCTCCCATAAGACATCGCCATCCCCAATAAGACACCGTCAGCCTCAATAAAACATCGTCAGCTTCAATAAAACATCTTCAGCCCCAATAATGTAAAACAAACTCCAATAATACCCAATAATGTTCAATAAACTCAGATAATGTCCAATATTGTCCAATATCATCCAATAGACTAAAACAAAACAAAGCTATTTATTACTAAAATAGTAATGAGAAAACACGCAATGTAATAAGGTTTCATCACCCGACATAATATGAAACGCAAAAAAAGATTCCCAAATAAAAAAAAAACTACGATACTAAACCCTATGGCCTGAGATGATAATTAATAGTACGTACACCACTGACAAAATCCAAATGACTTGTGTCTCGGTTAACAATATATCAAGCTTAGATCCATAGAATTAAATAATATTTATGGTAAAATTCTTATGCATGCCATGCTTGCGTGACTATGAGCCACATGTAATTTCGAAATCACTTTACCTGGAGAAGAGTGAATCACCCACAGGTAGCGTTGCACCTGTGGGTGATTCACTCTCGAATAAAGGTGGCAAATAAATTCAAGGCAAAACCAAGTTATGTATAGCCTTATTATGTGACTCTCTCTCTCTCTCTCTCTCTCTCTCTCTCTCTCTCTCTCTCTCTCTCTCTCTCTATATATATATATATATATATATATATATATATATATAGAGAGAGAGAGAGAGAGAGAGAGAGAGAGAGAGAGAGAGAGAGAGAGATCACTTGTACAGAAACATTAGTTTTGAAAGAATTCCTATTGTAAATCTAATTATATATGCATGTAGTGCATCAAGAAAACGTATAATAGTATTGTGTTGCTTTCAAATAAATAAACCTTCCGTGGATTTAGCGTTAAGACAGCATACAATATTTTCACTCTGAAACAAAGACAATATTGTATACACCAGTGTAGCAATGCTCTAAAAAAGCTTCATGCTATAATACTGTGATATCAGATGAACCAGTATCACTGTAGGAACGGATGATTGGTATATCATACAGTAGGATTGAATGGGTTGTTATCATACTGTAATACTGGATGGATTGGTATATCATATTGTAATGATGGATGAAATGCTGTACGGTTCGATTGGATGGTTTGGTTTCTGAAGGTTGGTATCGTACGGTGTGATTGGATTGTGGGTATCGTACTTTAATATTAGATGGGTTGATATCATACTGTACGAGTGGATGGATTGGTATCATACTGTTTAATTCGATGGACTGATATACTGTACGATTTTATTGATATCATGTTATACGATTGGATGGATTGGTATCATATTGTATAGTTAGATGGACTGATATACTGTACAATTTTATTGGTATCATGTTATACTATTGGATGGATTGGTATTATACTGTATAATTCGATGAACTGATATACTGCACGATTTTATTGGTATCATATTATACGATTGGATGGATTGGTATCATACTGTATAATTCGATGGACTGATATACTGTACCATTTTATTGGTATCATATTATACGATTGGATGGATTGGTATCATGCTACATAATTCGATGGACTGATATACTGTACGATTTTATTGGTATCATATTATACGATTGGATGGATTGGTATCATACTGCATAATTCGATGGACTGATATACTGTACGATTTTACTGGTATCATATTATACGATTGGATGGATTGGTATCATACTCTTTAATTCGATAGACTGATATACTGTACGATTTTATTGATATCATGTTATAAGATTGGATGGATTTGTATCATACTGTAGGATTCGTTGAATTGGCGTCATTTTGTAATATTACATTGGTTGTATTAGTAAAATCAATGAATATGATAGCTACAGGAGCATTCTCCATAGAAATGAAAAAAGCACGTTGTCCAATCCAGCTATCATTTCAAATTTTAATATTTACAATTGTTTTATATTGCATTATTCAATATTAATTTACAAAATAACTATATATTTGAAAGATTGCATTGGATTGAGATAGGAATAACGTGAGTTTTCATCACCTGTGAAAATATTTATACTGGTTATCGTAACGAACAAAAACTAATTTATTTTTATGCGTTTAAATGAGTACGCAATTCGAAAGAGATAAATACTTTATTATTATTTTCCAATGACTTTTAACAGGGGTTTGATGGTATGTAGAGAATTCCATTGGCTTCTAACACTGGTTTTGTTTGGTATGTGAAGGCTTCCAAAGACTTTTTAACAGTGGGTTTGTTTGGTATGTGAAGACTTCAAGTGATTTCTCACAGTGGATTCATCTGGTATGTTATCACTTCCAAAGAAATGACAGGTTAGCTTCTTATGTGAAAACTTCAAGTGACTTTTAACAGTTGCTTGGTGTATGAAGACTTCCGGCGACTTTTAACAGTGGGATTATCTGGTATGTCAAGGCTTCCTGTGTTTTATAACAGTGGGTTCTTTTGGCATTCAACGACTTCCAGTGACATTTAGCAGTGGGTTGGTAAATGAAGACTTTCAGTGGCATTGAACAGTAAGATCTTCTTGGTATGTGAAGATGTTTAATGACTTTTAAGCGTGCGATACTTATGGTATGTGAAGACCTGCAGTGGATTTAATGTATGTGAAGACTTAAAATGGCTTTTAACAGTGTGATCGTTTTGGTACGTGAAGACTTCAATTGGCGTTTAACAGTATTTGAAGATGATCAGCTGCATCTAAATGCTCTGTCTAGCAGTTTATGTTACTGTCTTAAAGCAAACTAGCCTAAATATTTGAAGAACACTGTGACAGATCATGTTAATCTCTAAAATCCTGAGTCAATAATGGAACCTAAATCAAATCCTGAGTCAATAATGGAACCCAAATCAAATCCTGAGCATAAGAATGACATGCTCCATTTCGACAGTGATAACACCCTAAAAACACGGCACAAGCAAATAAATTTGTCATCATTTAGGGTCAGTGTTTCCAAAAGATATCCGTTGCTCAGTAAAATTAGCCTGCTCGTGCTGCTGCGTTTCCTAATAACGTACACGAGCAAAATGAGATTTTCCATTATGACAAGATTAAAAACATGTGAAACTGACAGCACAATGAAACTAATATACGGGTAACAATTTTATCCAGTTATCTTATCCTGCACGAATATCATCCTGGGATGACGTCATGAGCAACAAACAAGTCAACCAGTCGCATTAGGTTCGTGACGTCATGAGCAAGAAACAAGTCAACCAGTCATGTTAGGTTCGTGACGTCATGAGCAACAGACAAGTCAACCAGACACGTTAGGTTCGTGACGTCATGAGCAAGAAACAAGTCAACCAGTCATGTTAGGTTCGTGACGTCATGAGCAACAAACAAGTCAACCAGTCATATTAGTTCGTGACGTCATGAGCAACAAACAAGTCAACTAGTCACGTTAGGTTCGTGACACTGAACGTGATCGCCTTCATGATTTCTTTGCAAATAAAGCCTTTATTTTGTGTCCGTTATGGAAAATGCGTTAACTTGAAATTTATTGCGATATTAGGATTTTATGAAAAATCTAGTCAAAACATAATTGTTGGGTTGTTGGCACAATCGATTTTCTTCAAATGAATCGCGAGAAAATGTTTGAAAACCATTGCTATACATTTAATAAAGTCGCTAGTAGAAAACGCGTTGCTAAAACTGGCGACTTAATGTCAAACCCGCTCAATATGAATGACAAAGTTATCACTAGTATGTTGTTGTTGTTGTTGTTGTTGTTGTTGTTGGGCTTAACGCCATTTTTGTCAGCACATGGCGGCCAGTATTGATGGTGGAGGAAGAAACCGGGAAAGCTTTAGAAAGAACCACCGACCCACGAGAAACTGCTGACAAGCTTTCTCGCATATCCACATTCGCCAAATCCTAGACTCGAACCCCCGCAGACAGAGGTGAGATGGCAGTGATCCGTAACGGACAGCGCTTTGTCTACTCGGCCACGTGGGGCCACTTATCTCTGGTCTGTACAATGGTTGTCAGTCAGTACAGGATACTGCTGAGAAACCATCTCATGTGTAAACATTTATGTAACACCGAGCTTTGAAGTAGCAGAGTTCAAATGAACTAAAATCTACACATGGATGATAATATTCTGCAAGAGTTACCCATTCATTACCTAAGATGTTAACACACAGATGATCTTAGATGCAACCATAGAGACCGTAATAGTTATCTTTGATTAGTAGCACTATGCCGGTTTACATCAATACGACCTCAATACCGTTCCGGTAAGTTCATAACTGAGACTAAATGATCACGTGGCAATCAAGCAATAATCTACTTCCAGGACACCTTTGAGACATACGCCGTATGGCAGAACAATGGTAGGCGATAACAGCGTGGACATAATTACATAACAGAGATTAGTGCAATAACACAAATGTTACATATGGCAAACAAACAGTACGTGCACACCGAGTATGGCCAAGTCACGATATTTTAATAAACTCTCCATCAGGCATCAACAGAAATAACGGACAATTAACTGATCTATCCTAGGATAAGAAGTGGTGTTTCCCTTTGGGTCAGCCGGTGAAACGAATCTTCGTTAATAAGGTAAATGACGCATAAACCACAGTGCCAATTCTTTTGCAAGAAGGATTTCACGCGACTACAAGTAATCGAACTTAACAGACATTTAGACGTCAATTATTCAAAAGTGTGCGTAACAAAACGGTCAATGTCAGCGAGAACAAGACAAGTAAGTTATCAGCGGAAATATACTTGACTGAATGTATCGTCTAAGTTTGTACCCGTCAGTGACATAAATACTCGAACAACTCCGAATAGATATATCGACAGGATAAATGATTCTTACTGTGGACAGGACGTTATGCTTGGTATTTAGCTCCAAGACTAAGAATATTTGTTCAAAGCGACTCTGGCGCTTCATACACGCCAATAATAGTTCAAGCTCAAGAGGACTTCAGAATGATCGACATATCTGGATTTGCTGTTTTAGACAAAGCAACTAACGTAAAAGCCATGCGTATAATCAACTTGGGAGCGGCAATCAATGGTGGTGAGGCAGTAAGTAAGTCATACATTGACAACAGCTTGGACACTAAACGGTCATTGCAAAGTATATTTATGAATGGAAACCTTATCAAGGTTCAAAGTGATTTTTTATTTAGCGCAGAGCAAGCTGTTGTGCACATGCCACAAAAGTGTGTATGTGTGTATATATATATATATATATATATATATATATATATATATATATATAATATATATATATATATATATATATATATATATATATATATATATAGATATATATATATATATATATATATATATATATATTACCTTGACCGTAAAAATCATTGGTTTTATTCAGATGTTCTCATTTTGGCTGGAAATGCTGGTATTAGAGAAGTACTCAGGGTAAGCATCCTCTGAGTAAGGATAGTTGCCAAAGGAATTGTAGTAAATTTGGAGTGTGAGTATTTATTTTTGAAAACTGGTAAATTATTCAATGGAATAAACGAGTCGGGACTATTATGTTGTCGGCAGGCGTCGTTTACTGTTGCCATGTTGGTACAATAATGCAAAGTTACAAGGGAAATCTGGCTTAAAATTACTTTTTGACTGGCCTTCGATTGCACAGTAAACAAAATTCCAGTATAAGGTTATTGCGTTTTATGGCTTTACGAACTGAAATGCTGACAGTACGTTACGGAAAGTTAATATAGAAATACCATGCATATGTGCGGCTGATAGACATTTAGGAATTTGTGAGATCTGTTGTCTTGTGTTATTAGAGTAAATTTATCATAAAATGGACACTTTGAACTTTCCAGTTTACAGCGATAGTTGTCGCGATGTCTTTGAATCAAAGGAAATCTTATGAATTCTGTCGTACTCGTGCCAGGGTTTGACATCGAGCCGTCAAGTGAACCCTTGGATTGTTACAGTATTTTCCTATATCAAATAGTTGTATAGTTTTCCTACAGTGAGTGCAGTTTTATATTTTTGACATTATAACATGTGAGCATATCACTTTATGTGATTCTGAATGGTCCAAATGAGCCCATGAAATTATTATGCAGGATCTTTGCCGATTGGCTGGGATAGTGGAAAACGTTTTTATCCGCCTTCTGTACTGTTTTACTTTAAATGAATATTTTTGGCGGACAATTTTTAACTCGACTCACGAAAGGAAATTGGGTTAAAATTATCTCGGCTATCTCATTATGGATATGTTACCTCGACAGGTTATTTCAGGTCATGTTTAACAATATTGTCAGAAGAAAAATGGCGTAAAACTAAAAGACAAGAACAACAATAAGGAGTAAAACAAAGGAATAGCCGGTGGCGGGGGAGGGGCGTATATCTGTAATAAAGATATACAATCCCCTGTATATACAAGTGTGGTTTAAGTGTTAACTTAAAGAAGTAAACAAACTCACCTCTGTTCACAGAATAATCTGGATATGAGTGGTTCTCCTAACTAACAGAACTTTATATAACCACAGCATATTTACGTAGCGTATGTGTGATGTAAATCCAATACGAAAATAAATTTGTTGACGTCTTCTGTACAGTCTATCGTTTCAAATAAAAACACTGGAAATATCCGGTCACAAATACAAATGTGGCAGTTTTTGCATCCGGTAATCCTATTTCACATAATAATCGCAACAATGTAACGTTTAGTACTGAATGTTACATTTCATGGTGCACGTGTACTCTGCTATCGGCCTACTATACTGTGTACTGTATCAAACAATGTGGCAGCATCACATTGCATTGATCATTCTTGTTTTGAAAAATGATTTTGTCGTTATACAATGTTTTGTTTATTTGGATGAAAGCGTTTTCTTTAATTTATAGTTTGTAAAACAGTACAATCTTTTTTGCGAGTTCAGCTTTGTTTGAGACTATAGTTTATGCACAACAAATGAATGGTGCACCGAATGTTAGAATGAATTAAAGTATTTGTTCTTTTGTCTATCTAAATAAATTTTCACTCAAATAAAAGCTATGCGAAAAAAAGAATCTCAAATGGGTAACGATTTAATATTAAATTTATGAAACTCGTTGAATAATGTGCAGCTTTTGCTTTTTCAGGCTCGCAAAGGTTGTCATGGTTCAAATCGTTTAATAAATTCAATATTAAATTGGTACCCATTATAGATACTCTATTTATGACACTTTTGACAGCACGTAAAGCTAATAATGAATGGACAACTGATGGTGTCAATACAATCGTTTGGATATAGATTCGATGACCGACTAAGCTAACCATATGGAAACTCCAGATACCCAGACAAACTGGAGGCACACTCAGATAACAGTTGATGACTGAATGCTCAAACGGTTAACGGACCACCTTGTTTAGCAGCATCAACCCAATCGCGTCAACTCTGTTAGACTTTATAGTGGGAAATCCTGTTACGGCAAAATATAACGTGTTAAGTTAAACAGGTTAAACGGTGTTTGCGCTGAGCCATAAAATTCTAGTCTCACATATATTCAGATAGTTGCATTCCATGTTCTTGTATAGGGATCAGATCGCATTTATTTCAAATAGCAGATAGTCAAATGTGCTGAGGACTTGTGTTACCTAATTAGTATTACCTAAAGTTTATTACCTAATTTTGTATTACCTAATTTGTATTACCTAATTTTGTATTACCTACTTTGTTTTACCTAATTTGCATTACCTAACTTGTATTACCTAATTTTGTATTACCTAATTTGTATTACCTACTTTGTTTTTTTGTTTTACCTAACTTGTATTACCTAATTTGTATTACCTAATTTTGTATTACCTCATTTGTATTACCTACTTTTGTATTACCTACTTTGTTTTACCAAATTTGTATTACCTAATTTGTATTACCTAATTTTGTATTACCTAATTTGTATTACCTAATTTTGTATTACCTACTTTGTTATACCTATATACCTAATTTGTAGCACCTAATTTATATTACCTAATTTGTATCACCTAATTTGTATTACCTAATTTTGTATTACCTAATTTGTATTACCTAAATTGTATTACCTACTTTGTTTTACCTAATTTTATCAACTAATTTGTTTTACCTAATTTCGTATTACCTAATTTGTATTACCTACTTTGTATTACTGAATTTGTATCACCTAATTTGTATTACCTACTTTGTTTTCACTAATTTGCATCACCAAATTTGTTTTACCTAATTTTGTATTACCTAATTTGTGTCACCTAATTTTATATTACCTAAGTTGTATTACCTACTTTGTATTACCTAATCTGTATCACCTAATTTGTATTGCCTATTTTGTTTACCTAATTTGTATTACCTAATTTGTATTACCAAATTTGTATTACCTAATTTGTATTACCTACTTTGTATTGCCTAATTTTGTTTCACCAAATTTGTATTACCTAATTTTGTATTACCTAATTTGTATCACCTAATTTGTATTACCTATTTTGTGTCTACTAATTCGTATTACCTAATTTTGTATTGCATAATTTGTATTACCTATTTTGTATCAACTAATTTGTATTACCTAATTTTGTATTACCTAATTTTTATAACCTAATTTGTATTACCTAATTTATATTACCTATTATGTATAACATAATTTGTATTACCTAATACTGTATTACCTAATTTGTATTATCTATTTTTATTACCTAATCTGTATTACCTATTTTGTATCTATTTATTCGTATTACCTAATTTTGTATCACCTAATTTTGTATTACCTAATTTGTATTACCTAATTTGTATTACCTAATTTTTTATTACCTAATTTGTATCATCTAATTTGTATTACACAATTTGTATTACCTAATTTTGTATTACCTAATTGGTATTACCTAATTTGTATTACATAATTGTTTTACCTAATTTGTATTACTTAATTTGTATTACCTAATTTATATTACATCATTTTGTATTACCTAATTTGTATTACCTAATTTGTATTACCTATTTTGTATCTACTAATTTGTATTACCTAATTTTGTATTACCTAATTTGCATTACCTAATTTGTATGACATAATTTTGTATTGCCTAACTTGTATTACCTAATTTGTATTACCTAATTTGTATTACTTAATTTGTATTACCTAATTTGTATTACATAATTTGTATTACCTATTTTGTATTACCTAATTTGTATTACTTTTTTTAATTACCTAATTTGTATTACCTAAATTTGTATTAACTAATTTGTATTACCTAATTTGTATTACATAATTTGTATTACCTAATTTGTTGTTGTTGTTGTTGTGGGGTTTAACGCCATTTTTCAGCACAGGAAAGGCTATACATGGCGGCCAGTATTAATGGTGGAGGAAGAAACCGGGAAATCACCGGAAAGAACCACCGACCCACGAGAAGCTACTGGCAAGCTCTCTCACATATCCACATTCGCCGAATCTTAGACTCGAACCCACGCAGATAGAGGTGAGATGGCAGTGATCCGTAACGGACAGCGCTTTAGACCACTCGGCCACTCGGGGCCCCACCTAATTTGTATTACCTAATTTGTATTACCTAATTTTATCACGAAATCATTGTATTATCCTCCATTTCATAAAGCTGACAAGATGTAAATGTTCCACTGAATAAAATTACATGATGCTGATTGGCCCATTTCTCAGTCAAATATGTGATTTAAAATTAGTTACAGGATCAAATAAACACTAATGATGTTTTATTGAATTTTATATTGTTAGTGAATAACTCGGGTAGAATTGTTAGCGAATTTGATCCAGAAATTGTTAAATCTATTGACGTCAGTAAAATAAAACAACGCAGAAATTAACCGAAAGAAGGAATAAAATATATAAGACTGACAATGACTTAATAGAGAATAAAGTGAACAGTAAATATTTCAATGGAGAAAACAACTAATATTTTACAAGGAATTGATTCTTATTACGTCCATGTTTACAGAATAAAGAAAATTGCAACGTTAACTAGAAGAGCATGATGACACAAACATCCAGAAACACCAATGTCACACAGCCAATTTCTCAAGGAATCGCAAAGGTGTATTATTATACGAAAAACTATAGGCTAGCAGATCATATAAGACTTTACTTTCGTTTAGTAATGTCAAGGTTCTATGAGTATAATAGAAAATATTGTTATGATCAATAGTAATGGGATGAAAGCATTACCTAAAAACCATTTCGCTAGTAATACGGAAAATAAATGGAAAATGATATATAATGAAATAGCAGATAGTTAAATTTTTCATGAAAATGGTATAATCGATTAGAATTTGATACCATATAAAATACAACCCCATCCTCCAAACCCTGATCAACAAAGAAACCCCTAGAATCTCCATGAGCAAACTGACACAAAGACAAAAAAAGAAAAGAAACATGATCATGTCAACATGCTATCGAAACAAAATCTAAATTTACCATACCACTACCGAAATATTCAAGTTTACGCAAGAGATAAAGTCGTCATCGTACGAGATCAATGTGGTATTAACAAATAAAGTCGATGGCGGCGATTGTTACAAACAAAGCGTTTTCATAGCCACTAATATTCAATCTTTAATTTATATGCTTTTAAGCACAAGACGGTCCAAATAGTCAATCCGCATTGTTGGTCGCGACCTCAGTCTACTCAGTGGTACAACAGACACGCATAGCGCAATACAAAGAGTGCCAGAACCAAAAGGTGGTTCAGCATTATCAAGGTAAAAGTACCTTGGTCCTTATAATCCACTTGATCCTCGATTTGGCTAAAAATGATTATACTCGGTCCGGACAATCAGGTAGATGTATGCGTCCTGATGTCTGTTAAAGAGATTATCCCAAGGATAACAGGGCGGCGATAAATTCACGTTAAACGAATTATTGGTTTTAAAGCCAACCCTATTAGGAGAATGTTTTTAATACGCGTTCGTCAGAGGTGTAAAGGGTACCAACTGTATAGGGCAAACTGAAATCAAGATACAATTGTTACTTGTTAGCAGATAAATTAGATAAACCTGCCAGAAAAGAAAAAAAAACTTTCCACCATCTAAGATCACCTCATATGTAATCATTGATACAGAGTCAGACGATCTCATTGATATCAGCGAATATTCACGCATTAATAAAGTTACGTACCTACTAAATGTCATTCTTGTATTTATGTAATTTGAGATGAATAATCCTCTGAGAGACCCAACAGGAAAGGTGCTTATTTAGAATTCTTGTTAGAACTATATGATGTTCACAAATATTCCAGGTAAAATGAAGGTAAAGCAGTAGTTCATAAAAGATTTAATCGTATGCTATAAATGCGATGTGGAAATATTTAATAAAAAATAAAATACATCAATGTACTTAGAATCGTTCTTGGATAAATTAGCAATCATAGAAGTGTCAGAACTGACACCGCCAAAAGCTGCGGAAAAAATTAAGATGAGCATGTTGCCAACGCATTATTTTTAGTGTATAAGCACAATAATGATGATACTATTGTAATATCGAGAGCCAACTGTATATTCCAAAAAGGCTATACTCCTAATTCCACATAGGAAATATTATATAATTATGATCAAAATGGTAAGCTACTATGAAAAAAAAACAAAACAAACGTGTATAGGATATGTCGAGATTAGCATTGAAAAATTAAAATACCATTAAGTTAATAGAAACTGCCAGTCAGGTCTCAAATATTTAGCACGAGAACGTAGAGCATAGAAGCATAACATTTCCCATAACCGTATACACACAATTCGATAAATTACATCAGGTAATAACTTGGCACAAATTTACAGAGACTACGTCTTACTTGTGTCAAATTTAATGTTAATGATGTATTCATGAAGTTAGATAATACGGATAATTGTTTTTAAAGAGAAGTACCCTAATGGGCAATGATTGATTCAGACCGAGTCAGTAATAATAATGCTAAGAAAAATTCACACACACACACACACACACACACACACACACACACACACACACACACACACACACACACACACACACACACATACATACATACATACATACATACATACATACATACATACATACATACATACATACATACATATATATATATATATATTATATATATTATATATATATATATATATATATATATATATATATATATATATATATTTATATATATATATATATATATATATATATATATATATATATATATATATATATATATATATATATATGCAATAAACTGACGACGAACAGTACGAAACTAGTAACTAACCCTAAGCGCTTTCGACTCTTAATGAGTCTTTTACAAAGGCAAATACAAAACGTATATACGACAAACAAATAAACGCAAACACGTTGTGTTTGTAAACTTCTACATGGCTGTCTACACATGTGTTAAAACTATAAATACAACCAGCTTGTATAGACTTTTTGTGGAAACTGAAAATGGTGTATAATTCCATAAAAGTCTACAAGCCAAAGCGACATCTATTTTTACTTTTTGTAAATTTATGTAGCGCAGATTATATCTCGTATATATTATTCTATACCGGTTATTCTTATAGTAAAAATTGAAGGATAATAAGAAGATTTAGAAAATGTTAAATTCTACTAGTGCATAGTTTTAATTTTCTAGTCTTCTTGGTTTAGACCGCTTGGTTTCAATGTTCTAAGGCGGCGTATCCAGTATGATTCCTTTTCCTTCCTGGTTTCGGAACTCCAGCTGTGGTTGTTAGCAATAGCGATGATCACTGAAAGTATGGCCAGGGGAGGATAAGTGTTCTGCGACCGGGCTTCTGTACAGCTTTTTTGTCATCCAGTCAGATCTTTGAAGGTTTATCCTTTTGTGTAGTTTTTCAGTTTCACCGACGTATTGAAGGCCACAGATCTTACATGTGATGAGATAAATCACATTCTCTTTTTTGCACGTTTTGTTTGGAGCATGAATTTTTAGTTTTTCTTTAGTCACTGTGCTAGTTAATGCCTTGGTCTCTATCATATGTTGACAGGTTTTGCATCTTTTATCGCCAGAGGGTCCAGATTGACTAGGTTGGTTTTCACTAGCGATTGGCGTTAGCTTTGCCCTGACTAGGATGTCCTTTAGGTTTTTTGGTCTCTGGTAAGCTACTACAGGTTTGTTCGGAAGTATTAGGTCTAGCATGTCTGACGATTGTACGGTTGGTCAGTGGTTTGTGATGATTTTACCTACTTTGGGATTGTCTGGGTGATAGGTCAGAATAAATGGTATCCTATCAACCTTTTCTTTCTGTCCATATCTGGACAGCTTACCGGAGACCAAAAAACCTAAAGGACATCCTAGTCAGGGCAAAGCTAACGCCAAACGCTAGTCAAAACCAACCTAGTCAATCTGGACCCTCTGGCGATAAAAGATGCAAAACCTGTCAACATATGATAGAGACCAAGACATTCACTAGCACAGTGACTAAAGAAAAACTAAACATACGTGATCCAAACAAAACGTGCAAAAGAGAGAATGTGATTTATTTCATCACATGTAAGATCTGTGGCCTTCAGTACGTCAGAGAAACTGAAAAGCTACACAAAAGGATAAACCTTCATAGATCTGATTGGATGACATAAAAGCTGTACAGAAGCCCGATCGCAGAACACTTATCCTCCCCTGGCCATACTTTCAGTGATATAATACTCATCGCTATTGCTAACAACAACAGCTGGAGTTCCGAAACCAGGAAGGAAAAGGAATCATACTGGATATGCCGCCTTAGAATATTGAAACCAAGCGGTCTAAACCAAGAAGACTAGAAAATGAAAACTATGCACTAGTAGAATTTAACATTTTCTAAATCTTCTTATTATCCTTCAAATTTTACTTTAAGAATAACCGGTTTTGAATTAAATATACGCGATATAATCTGCGCTACATAAATGTACAAAAAGTAAAAATAGATGTCGCTTTGGCTAGTAGACTTTTAGGGAATTATACACCGTTTTCAGTTTCCGCAACTAATCTATACAAGCTGGATGTATTTATAGTTTTAACACATTTGGATACAGCCATATAGAGGTTTACAAACATAACGTTTTTGTGTTTATTTGTTTGTCGTATATATGTTTTGTATTTGCCTTTGAAAAAGACTCATTAAGAGTCGAAAGCGCTTAGGCTAGTTAGTTACTAGTTTCGTACTGTTCGTCGTCAGTTTATTGCATCTCTTTTAATCATTCACTGACACACGTGATCTCTTGGTGGATCCAGTACGCTTGAAAGGTTTGTTATTCGCCATATGATTTGTATTCTTTATATATATATATATATATATATATATATATATATATATATATATATATATATATATATATATATATATGTGTGTGTGTGTGTGTGTGTGTGTGTGTGTGTGTGTTTGCGAATTTTATATATAAGGCACTATGTAAGATTTACGGTTTCACGTTGAAAATTAAGATACCAGGGACTAAGAATATTTTTTTTAAAAAAATTTTAATTCCGAAAATTTTTAATTACTCTTGAATATTTTTGAAATTCAAAACTCGGTCGAGACCACAGTTTGTTTTGATAATCTATCGTCAGAAAGCAACAGAAACTACACCAACAAGTTATGACATAGTAATTAATAGCTACAGGTTACGATATATATAAATATATATATATATATATATATATATATATATATATATACAGCAAACCAATACATTTATACACCTAAAGGCGGGTGTGTATCAACGGCTAGTAAACGGCTAGTAAAAATAAGTAGAGCAAGCCATCAAATTATAAGCCCATAGCAGGCTGCGGAGTAACCACAAATACAGAAAACCCATGAAACAGTAAGCCTATATGTCGGTGTGATTCAAAGACAGCTAGTATTTGAAAATGAGCACATGTGTCCAGATGCTCTAATAATAGTGAATCAAATGTGCAATGAGTATGTAACAGCATCCCTGCGGGATGGATCGTCTAAGGAGAGAAATGTTTGAAAATAGAAATTCAGTACTTGCTGGAAAATGATTCATGCAACCAACTTAAAATGACCGGAGTTCACCGTTGATTCATGTGCCGAAATCAGATAAACACGGACTATATAAAGCGAAGAGTGTGACAAAAACAGATTTATTTCCATTGGCGTTAATTGATGACTACACTAACAAAACTGGAAATGCTAAATATATTTAAAAAATTAACCTTTTGAAAGGATTCTGGCAAATTTTGCACACGCGAAAGGTAAAACAAAATTTCGGCATTATTATTTCCAGATGAACTTTATCCACATGCAATGTTGCAGTTTGAATGCAAAATTTGTCTTGCACTTTCCAATGTTTAATCAACATGATTAGATCTGGTAAAGATAATTGTTTCATATTTGCTGATCCCATGACGCCCTTGTTGAGTGAAAAATAAAACACAAAGTTTGATTGGTCTGAAAAGAGTCAGGAGGTTTTTGATAAGTTAAAGGTCATACCTGAGAGTGCATCAGTTCATTCAGCTCCAAATTTTCAGTCAAGCATTTAAAATGTATGTTGATGTAAGTGATGATGGGGTTGGTGAAATATTGCTTTAAGAAGACAAACCACGGTGACGGTCATCCAGTGTGCTATTTTCCTAAAGAATTAAGTAGGCACCAGAAAAATTATTCCACAATCGAAAAGAATATTTTGCTTTGATACTGCCTTTTGCAATATTTTGAAGTATATATTAGTACGGCTCCTTGTTTGATTATAGTATTCAGTGAACACAACCTCCTTACATCCACTGGCAAGATGAAATCAAAAATCAGATATTATTAAGGTTGAGTTTGATGCTGCAAATTGCAATATTTATATCGAGTCACATCAATGTCAAAGATAATATAATTAAGGATGGACATTCACTTGTATAGAAAAATTATATTGCTCCATGTAAATTTCTTTTATTTATAAGACAACGTAGTGAGTGATTTTGTGTACATTTGGCTAATATTTAAATGCAATCTTCATTGTATAAATCATTCGTCGTCTTTATAAAGTGAGCTGTATATTTTTGGTATTGTTTGTTGACTTTTCTTAGTGACTGTATATAATATACATGTACATTTTGAATCGACTAGTGACATTTATGTTGTGAAAAACAGAATACATTTGTAATATTTCTTTGATTGTGGACTAAATATTCAGGATTTTTATCAATGGGAAACGTGTACGAAAATGGTAAATATGTTTATTTCAATGGTAAATATGTTTGCTTCCATTTGGGGTAAAGAGACAATCTTGATCCTAACTATAGAAGATTCCAGAATTGAAAAATTGAAATTTCCCATTAAGTAACAGGCTAATCTCCGAAAATGGGTAACTGTGATCTTGATCAAGAAGAAGGGCATATAATATTATTTACCTAAGAATTATTCATTCTTGCCTTAAGCTTTGAAGGAAAATAAGTCTTATTTTTGTGTTCAGTTTTTACTTTGGTTGAATTTATTGATTCAAATTATTATTCACTTAAATTGCAAAGTGCTCAATAATACTTTTGGACTAAAGCATTAATTTAGAATATAGTGAATTCAGACATTAACATTTTGAATTATATCATTGCGGTAAATCAAAAGTGTGTTAGTAGACCGTCACACTCCTGACCGTTGGCGCATTGCATACTGGAGACTACAGACACATTGATCCATTCAATATTGAAATTTATTTGGAACTCCACTGGAATCCAGTTTAAACTTCATTCGTTCGGTTTTACGATAGAACTTTTATACTATTTGGGATTTACATCACGATATCGTAAGTTTTTAAGACTTTCGAGAAGAGACGATATTTTTCTACCGTGAAGAGAAAGCTATTAAGACATTTTTTACGGTTGCTTCAAAAGTAGGTGTAACTGGAAATATTTATCAGGCAGCTAAATGTGTTTGATATTGAAACAATGGTCATAACTGATTTGGGACATGACCATCCTTCTGGCCACAAGACAAGGTATTCGGTATTATAATAGTCATATTCGACTTGGGACATGATCATCGTTAAGGCCACAAGACAACGTATTCGGTATCATAATTGTAATACTCGATTCGGGACATGATCATCGTTCTACCCAAAAGACAAGGTATTCCTTATTACAATGGCTATACTCGATTTGGGAAATGATCATCATTCTGGCCATTCGGCATTACAATGGTCATATTCGATTTGGGACATGATAATCGTTCAGACCACAATACAAAGTATTTGGTATTAGAATGGATATATTCGACTTGGGACATGATTATCCTCTTGGCCACAAGGCAAGGTATTCGGTGTTACAATGGTCATATTTGATTTGGGACATGATCATCCTTCTGGACACAATACAACGTATTTGGTATTACAATGGTCATATTCGATTTGGGACATGATCATCCTTCTGGACACAATACAACGTATTTGGTATTACAATGGTCATATTCGATTTGGGACATGATCATCATTCTTGCCATTCGGTATTACAATGGTCATATTCGATTTAGGACATGATTATCATTCTGGCCAAATGGCAAAGTATTCGGTATCACAATGGCCATATCCGATCTGGAACATGATCATCATTCTGGCACCAATAAAACGTATTCGGCATTACAATAGTCATATTCGATTTCGGACATGATCATCGTTCTGGCCACAAGTCATTGAATTCGGTATTACAATGGTCAAATTCGACTTGGGACATGATTATCGTTCTGGTCAAAAGAAAACGTATTCGGTATTACAATGGTCATATTCGATATGGGACATGATCATCGTTCTGTTCACAAGACAACGTATTCGGTATTACAATGGTCATATTCGATTTGGGACATGATCATCGTTCTGGCCAAAATGTAACGTATTCGGTATTACAATGATCATATTCGATTTAGGACATGATCATCACTCTGGCCACAATACAAAGTATTCGCTATTACAATGGCCATCATCGATTAGGGACATGATCATCATTCTGGCCACAAGACAAGGTAAACCATATTGCATTGGCCATATTCGATTTGGGACATGATCATCGTTCTGGCCACAAAACAAAGTATTTGGTATTATAATTGTCATATTCGATTTGGGACATTTTGTCTGTCCACAATACAACGTAATTGGTATTACACTGGTGATATTCTATTTGGGGACATGATCATCGTTCTCGCTAAAAGACAAGGTATTCGGTATTAAAATGGTCATATTCGATTTGGGACAAGATCATCATTATGGCCATTCTGTATCAAATGGTCATATTAAATTTGGGACATGACCAGCATTATGGCCACAATAAAATGTAATCGGTATTACAATGGTCATATTCGATTTAGGACATGATCATCTTTATGGCCATTCTGTATTACAATGGTCATATTCAATTTGGGACATGATCATCGTTCTGGCCACAAGTCAAAGTATTCGGTATTACATTGGTTATATTCGATTTGGGACATTATCATCGTTCTGGCCACAAGACAATGTATTCGGTATTATAATAGTCATATTCGATTTAGGACATGATCATTACTCTGGCTATTCGGTTTTACAATGGTCATATTCAATTTGGGACATGGTCATTAGTCTGTCTGGCTTTTCGGTATTACAATGGTCATCTTCAATTTGGGACATGATCATCATACCTGCCACAACACAATCTATTCGGTATTACATTGGTCATATTCGATTTGGGACATGATCTTCATTCTGGCCACAAAACAAGTTATTCTATCTTACATTGGTCATATTCAATTTGGCACATGATCATTACTCTGGCTATTCGGTTTTACAATGGTCATATTCAATTTGGGACATGATCATCATACCTGCCACAACACAATGTATTCGGTATTACAATGGTCATATTCAGTTTGGCACATGATCATCGTTGTGGCCACAAAACGAGGTATTCGGTATTATAATTGCCATATTCGATTTGGGACATGATCATCATTCTGGCCATTAGGTAATACAATAGTCATATTCAATTTCGGACATGAACATCATCATTCTGGCCACAAGAGAACGTATACGATATTACAATGGTTATATTCGATTTGGGACATGATCATCATTTTGGCTATAAAACAATGTATTCTTTATTACAATGGTCATATTCGATTTATGTTATGAACTTCATTCTGGCCATACTGTATAACAATGGTCGTATTCGATTTGGGACATGATCATCATTCTGGCTACAGAATAACGTATTCGGTATTGCAATGGTCATATTATGTTTGAGACATGATCATCGGCATGGCCACTAGGCAACGTATTCGGTATTATAATGTTCATATTGGATTTGGGATATGATCATCGTTCGGGCCACAATACAAGATATTCGGTATTACAATGGTCATTTTCGATTTGGGACATGATCATCGTTCTGTTCACAAGGCAAGGTAAACGGAATTACAATTGTCATATTCGATTTGTGACATGATCATCGTTCTAGCCACAAGACAAGGTATTCGTTATTACAATGGTCATATTCGATTTGGGACTTGATCATCGTTCTGGCCACAAGACAAGGTGTTTAGTATTATAATGGTCATATTCCATTTAGGATATGATCATCATTCTGGCCATTCAGTATTACAATGGTCATATTCGATTTGGGACATGATCATCATTCTGGTTACAATACAACGTGTTCGGTATTACAATGGTCATATTATATTTGGGACATGATCATCGGCATGGCCATTAGTCAACGTATTCGGTATTATAATGGTCATATTCGATTTAGGACATGTTCATCATTCTGGCCATTTGGTATTACAATGGTCATATTCGATTTGGGACATGGTCATCGTAATGGCCACAAGTCAGCGTATTCGGTATTACAATGGTCATATTTGATTTAGGACATGATCATTTTCTCTACAAGACAACGTATTCGGTATTACAATGGTCATATTCGATGGTAAACATCATCGAAAAACTATTGTCCAGATCACCCAGGCAGGAGAAAATGGTTCGAAAATATTGCTCAAAATTGTTGTTCTCAAACTTTATTTCTTATCCTGATTTAACAGCAAGGCAATAGATTCTTTATCCCATTGAGCGCTCGCGTATGTTTGTATGTGTGTGTGTGATTCAGATTTTTAACAAAGATTTAAGACTTTTTTCAGTCATATTGCTGCGATGTTTGCAGTGTGACTGATTATATTGATGTGTAACACTGGGGTAGCATGCCGCAGACATGTAGCATGATGTTTCACCCAGACACAGTATCCTGACACCAAGCCGACCAGTCCTAACACTAACCGCTTTATACCGACCGCCTAGCGAGGAAGCTGTTAGTACCATTTTTATAAGGCTTTCATTGTATCAAACAGAGAAAACAAACCAAATTAACAAATCTGAAAAAAAGCTGGAGAAATATATCTTAAGACAACCTTTTCATGCAGTTCATCCTGTCGAGGCGATCTAGCAATGGGGTTGTCTTTGCTATCCGTTATCGTAAACGGCAATATTTATGCTTGCGTTTTTTATGTACAAAGGTAAGGTGCGTTTCGATGATACAGTATGTGTTACTTTGTGCGCGTAGGAAAGAAACTATAAACGACAGCAGTAAAAAAAATAAATAAATCACTGAGTGAAATCAAGTTTAACTAGCAGAAAAACATTGATATAAATCAATAGTCAGGTGGGATATCTAGCATAACCATTCAATTATTACATTAATCTGTATATTTTATTCATACATACATACATACATACATACATACATACATACATACATACATACATACATACATACATACATACATACATACATACATACACACACACACACACACACACACACACACACACACACACATACATACATACATACATACATACATACATACATACATACATACATACATACATACATACATACATACATACATACATACATACGTATATACGTACGTACGTACATACGTACATACATACATACATACATACATACATACATACATACATACATACATACATACATACATACATACATACATACATACTTGCATACAGACAGACAGACAGATTGACAGACAGACATAGGCATAATAAGTAGAATACGTGTAAATCCGATTCAGACATTGATACCCATTTTTATTACAAACGAGAAGTTAAATCTTCCAGCAAAGATTTCTTATAAAGAATCCAATCTTCTTTGATCTGCAAATTTTCCTGAAATGTTTCCTCGTCTGGAAATGGACGGATATTGTACCTTATTCTTTTTTTGACCAATTCATTAGCATGCTTCACATAAAATGCCTTTGATAACATCACACACTCTGCACCTTGGCTGACCTAAAAAGAAAATCCAAACACAAATTATGCGATGCATACATTGTTAATGGTATATATATTTTTTAACATAAACAAATTACGAGCACACAACACACAAACGAAAAATAATATGACTACGTGCCTTGAAGAAACACTTTCTGGGCATAAAGAAAAACAGTTTTTGTACATGACTAAGGAAAAAGTCATAAGACTCGCAAAATGATTCCTAAGCTACTCACACTTGGCAAGAACTCTGCATACAGTCTCAAATTGCTTAATTTTCTAAATAGTTTCTTTTTAAAGTCAAATGCACGTCAAAAGAACTATACAAATAGTTGCTAAGCTACACATACATCACACGAGATATAATATCAGGTACTTAACTCCAGAACTAGACGAGTGCATTCAAGCCGCTTTTAAATTCCTGACACTAGACGAGTGCATTCAAACAGTTGTTAAATTCCTGACACTAGACGAGTGCATTCAAACCGTTGTTAAACTCCAGACACCAAACGAGTGCATTCAAACAGTTGTTAAACTCCAGACACTAGACGATTGCATTCAAACAGTTGTTAAACTCCAGACACCAGACGAGTGCATTTAAACAGTTGTTAAACTCCAGACACTAGACAATTCCATTCAAACAGTTGTTAAAATGAAGACACTAGACGAGTACATTCAAACAGTTGTTAAACTCCAAACTCTAGACGAATGCATTCAAACAGTTGTTAAACTCCTGACACTAGACGAGTGCATTCAAACAGTAGGTTAAACTCCAATCGTTAAACTCCTGACAGTAGAGGGATGCATTCAAACAGTCGTTAAACTCCTGACACTAGAGGGATGCATTCAAACAGTTGTTAAACTCCTGACAGTAGAGGGATGCATTCAAACAGTTGTTTAACTCCTGATACTAGACGAGTTCATTCAAATTGTTGCTAAGCTCTGAGTTCTTGACAAGAAGTCACCAAGCAGTTATTAACTGCATACAACACTATACAGCCATCCCGGTTTAATCAAAACGAATTGTACAATTGTGTAGTGCATAACATCAAATCCTATATTTATAGAATATGTTTATGTTTACCTTTCTTTATTGCTGAAGGACATGTGGTATGAAAATATTACAATGAAGTGCTTTCGAACCTCAACTTCAAACTCTAACAGGACAGTCGTCCTTTATTGTTATAGAATTGTATGTAAGTTAACATATCGTGTAATGTTGACAATTTTACAATGAACAGCGGAAACATTTCGTGTTTGTTGCATAATCCACGTGAGATGAATGTCATAACAATAAACGAACCAATACTTTCAGTAACACTGCAATATCTACAGAATATGTTTGTCAAATGACATATTTAAGTGATATTCAAAAAATATCTCTGTCAACGACCAATATTTTAAAAGTTCTGTTTCGATTGTTTTTTTTTTTTATTTTTCTGAATGACATTTTGACTAAGCAAAGTTTAATAAGACTAATGGACTGAATGCTGGTTTTTCCTGACATTTAGGAAAGATATAAAAAGCTCGTGTAACGGAATGAAAGCCGTCCATAAACAAAACGCCATAAAATCATTGTTTTGTCGAAAAAGTTAAGTATTTGACCCCAAGGACTTTTAGTCATCAGACCAAAATCAAAAGACAAAAATGATAATGATATTGCCAAGACTTTAAAGCCAAGATTTATTCTTGTTGGAGCAGTAAAGTACATAGAGTGCATCAGATGATTATATAGCGGATTGTTACAAATATATTTTTGAACACGAATATGTGGAAAAAGAATAAAAGTAAATGATATCTATTTTAGTCTTTTATCTATTTTATGATAAAAATGGTATAACGCTTATGTCTGTAATACAAAGTTCTTTATAGTTCTAGAAATTTAATTTCAGAAAGAAATAATGTTTTATTTGGCAATCATGCCGTGATAGTTCTATCATCCAACAGTACAAAATGAGTGACAACATACCTACAATAAAAATATAATAAAAAATATATAATGCACATGCGACAGTTTCTTCAGGTTGAATCAGCTGATTCAACCCGTTTGGGAAATGTAAAAATGATATTACTAGGCTGGTACTACAACTCCCACTAATAAACATCGCGTCTAGCACGCGTCAAATTGTTCAGAATCAAAATATTTTACAGATGTGTCGCTCTTTTAGATTTATTTTTTTTCCTTTAACGATATATACAACTACTGATAGATTATGGAATTTATATCAGAGTTATTAAAATAAATTGACTGTTTGAAAAATTTAATAAATTTAACTATCCTCTATGTTAACAAATAATAATACTTCTACAACACAACCACGTGGCACATCTGTTTAACCAGATAATAATTTCCGTAGATAAAATATTAAATGCTAGGTATATGGAAAACTCATATTGAAAGACCACACATTTCCTCTTCAACCAAGCTTTAACTTAGGTAAGTAAACATGATCAACAAAGAACTGCTCAGGAACACTCACATGTTTGTAATATGCACATCTGTAGGGCTTGAGTATGGATTGTTGACTGCTTAAATGAAGTCTGAGGATTTCGTCCATTTAAATTCCACGTTCCCAGACTGTGAATTTGATTATGTAACGGTCTCCCAGTCTATGAAACGTAGGGTATCATTTCGTACATTAATTTTTTTCTTTCTCTAAAGAAACAATAGAGATGGCTTACAAACTAAGTTCCTTTTTCGAGACTTAAATCTAAATGCTAATCAGATAAAGACATCAGATTTGAATTTAAATCTTGACTTACAATTTTGAAAGATTTGGGCTTTGAAGGAATTTAAATGTATTTCCACAGTAAAGAAACTGTTTTGTTTTTTTTTTTTTCGTTTTGACTTAAAATTCTAATAACTGTTGCAGGCAGTAAAGTTTGTTTTAAATTATTGGGCTTTTTCTTTTTCTTTTTACTGCATATGCAATCACTCTCAATCCCCAAAGAAATCGTTGGAAACGTGATGAATAGAAAGACAAAAAATTAAGTTAAAAACCGAATAATATCAAAATAAGAAGCGCAAAATTCTGACACTCAAAGTATGGAGCAAAAAACTCGAACACGCACTGCAATTTGGAGCGTAAAACTCGGACATGCACTACAATGTGGAGCGTCAAACTCTGACACGCACTACAATTTGGAGCGTAAAATTCGGACGGACACACACTACAATTTGGAGCGTAAGACTCGGACGGACACACACTACAATTTGGAGCGTAAGACTCGGACGGACACACACTACAATTTGGAGCGTAAGACTCGGACGGACACACACTATAATTTGGAGCGTAAAACTCGGACGAACACACTACAATTTGGAGCGTAAAACTCGGACGGACACACACTACAATTTGGAGCGTAAAACTCCGACGGACACACACTACAATTTGGAGCGTAAAACTCGGACGGACACACACTACAATTTGGAGCGTAAAACTCAGACGGACACACACTACAATTTGGAGCGTAAGACTCGGACACGCACTACAATTTGGAGCGTAAGACTCGGACACGCACTACAATTTGGAGCGTAAAACTCGGACGGACACGCACTACAATTTGGAGCGTAAGACTCGGAAGGACACACACTACAATTTGGAGCGTAAAACTCGGACACGCACTACAATATGGAGCGTAATGGAGATCATACTTTTTCTTACCTCACAGCTACTGATACTTACGAGTTAATGCACTCAATTAAAACCATTAAATGTTAATCGAACTATCAATTTTTATTCCAACTATTAACTGGTATTTTAATCTCATTTACCTAACATTATTGTCTAGATCGAGAACCGTACTTAATGTATTTGTTGCCTAATTTAGTCCCAATACATTTGAAACATTATATTGATAATAGAGAGATGAAACAAGCATTATGCAAGCATCAATGTAAACCCACAAATGCCATAGAAAAGTATGTCCAAGAAACATACTCGGAACCATAGTAAACGATTTAGGAATAAGCCAGAGTAAGTTCATTCTAAATGCCATCAACAGAAACGAAATGCAATGGTCCTTATCCTTGATATGTCTCGAATGTAGTGTAGAAACGATGATGGTTATGTTAATACATCGATTTTGATTTATATTCTAATTATGTTCCTTCTTTTAGGGAAATGTTAAAATCGTGTATTCTAGGAACCATTAGTATGCTGAGGCTGAGAACCATATATTCCGTACAGATATTCTAGGAACCACCGGTATGTTGAGTCTAGAAATCACATGTTAAGTTCAGTGGAGGTTAGAAACTAGTGGGAAAGTCATTAAAGCCTGGAGCCAGTATGTAGATATCCCTCGTGTGTGTTTAGAGACTAGCTAGAAAATAGTGAATTGGTTTTATACACCAATTCGAAAGTGCAAGCACAGTTGTTACTGTCTAACTTAATAATTCAGGCAGTTTAAACACAAAAGTAAGTTTTCACCGATAGTCCAGACAAATATAGGAGCCTGAAATTTGAATGATCCACTGTTTATATAATGATATTAGCCTCTAAAAGGAAGTACATGTCAATTATCTACTCAGCAAATGTGGTTTCTGCAGAATTACGACTATCTTAGTTTTTCTTGTTTAAAAGCAATAAAATTGCTGCATTTAAAAACAAAATCTGCTATGTGGGTTGATAATAAACACTATTTTTGTCTCCTGTTTAAACATAGAAGTAATAAAGCTTCCAGTTATTATATTCTTACCAATATTATGTATAGTTTCCAAACTTCCTGACGTTATCGTATTAAAGTCATTTTTAGAAGGAAAAACCCAACTCTTTAGCAAGTGGTTGCAATTATTTTTAATATTTAAACCCTGCATGACACCATTTTTAACTTGTATCAGATCAAGTACTCAAAGTAATTTGAAATGCATTCTTTATAACTTGTATCAGATCAAGTGTTAAATTTCAATGTAATTTGAAATGAATTACATACAACTTGTATCAGATCAAGTACTTAAAGTAACTTTTGGATGAAATATATACAACTTGTATCAGATCAAGTACTCCAAGTAACTTTTAGATGAAATATATACAACTTGTATCAGATCAAGTACTCCAAGTAACTTTTGGATGAAATATATACAGCCTTAAAAGATCAAGTAACGAAAGTAATTTGAGATGAGTTATAGGTAGCTCTGAGTCTAGAAATAGCGTCATTCTGAATTAAGTCTGTATACTGTGTGGTTACGGCTGTCTAAATAATAATAATAATAATAATAATAATAATAATAATAATAATAATAATAATAATAATAATAATAATAATAATAATAATAATAATGTGTGTGTTTATGATTTTAATGTAGCTTTAAGAATTTTTCAGTCATATCACTACGATGTCTGCAGTGTGGCAGTTTATAGTGATGTCTAGCACTGGGGCATTATGCCGCAGACATGTAGCATGATGTCCCACCCAGTCACATTATCCTGACACCAGGCCGACCAGTCCTAACACTAACCTCTGAATGTTGAGCGTCAAGCGAGGCAGCTGTTAGTACCATTTTTGTAAGTCTTTGGTATGACTCGACCGGGGATCGAACCCACGACCTCCCGCATCCGAGGCGGACGCTCTAACCACTAGTCCATCGGAGCGGTTAATAATAATAATAATAATAATAATAATAATAATAATAATAATAGAATGCATCAGTAGTCTTTAAATGGGATATTCTGACCCCAAACCTTTTTTTGAACTTGATGACAACATAATTCCCCCACCAATGATCGCACAAGTTAGTCTAAACAAGTACGAAAACAACTGTTTTGAGGCAACAGCGTCTACTTCATAACCGTTTACTCTTCCAGGATATACCACTGAATCGTCACATTCGTCCAACAAATTATAATTTGATCCAGAACAACCACTTATAAAAGAGATATATTTCAGCAAAATTGCTGGAAATTGCTAACAATTTTTGTATCTCATATTTCACACAAAATTACTATACCTAACACTGAAACTAAAGTCTAGTCCGCTATTAATACCTCGCTGTGACTTGCAGGTTAAACTTCCAACTAATAAAATGAAGCTGTTATTAATAACTCGCACTGATTTTACAAAATAATTAATAAGACATATGATACAGCAGACTCTTCAAGGAGATTGGTGCCTGCTTCGTACAGTTATGTATCTAAATTGTATCTGTATATATGCAACAGCTCGGTAACCATGTCGTTAAGTCATACAGACAAACATTAGATCGGCTAGAGGAAACTATTTCATGCGTTCACGTAAAGAAAAATGCAATAGACATATTGTCTTGTGTTCTGCGACAGAAGCTATCATAACTGGAGGAGCGCACTGGGGCATTGAAAAAGACATGATCTCGCGTTTTACGATTCCACAATTACAAAATTGAAAATCAGCATGGGCTGCACTCTGAATCTCTAAAGTTTCGTTTCGCAGGGGGTATGTTTACATATAATGACAACACAGATATAATAATTACCCAGGATGAGAGAAATCCAATGTCATTTAACTTGCTCGTAATGTACTATCTTTTTTACAGTATGGTGGCTGGTAATCTGACCTATATTTCATACAAAATATTTAATGACCTTACTTTGGAAATTAAATAGCCAGCGTTTTACATAAAATGTATTGACTATCGTTTTTCGTATTCGCAACTCTATTCGGTATTATATTTAAGAGCAAATCGTCTCTGACTCTCAGTTACTGTATCAGATTTAGTATTATAAAAAACTTTTCACAATTGAGATAAGAACAAATTTCATCAAGAATTTTATTTTAAGGTCGCTATTTCTATTTTACATAAAGTATTTATCTTATATTTTGGCTCCTTTTTATATGTATTGTTAATAATGCAATACCTTTCTCTGGAAATATAAACAACAATCGTTTTTAGGTTCCACCGGCTGTGGCAATTCAAGCCGTTGTTAGTAATATTGTAATATAATTCAGCGTGTTTATTATTATTATGTTATATTTTCTGATGGATCTGATACAATACAAATTTTTATGTTAATATTTGTGGTGTTTAACAAGCTCATCATTATTATTGTCTGACAAACCTGATGAAATACGATTGATGTCCATTAATTCTTTTTCGTCATTATGAAACTATGAAACTGTTTCGGTAATTATTTCAATAGCCGTAGTAAAAATGTTGTCAGATCAAACCATATCGATCAGAGAACTAAATTTTTATTGAGCGGATCGCCAAAAAAAAATCTCTCAAATACAGATCAGACGACATATCATCATATTTTATATATGTCAATTCTGAGGATGAATAAGGAGGGTTGCAATGCGTTGGTATTGTATATATGTCAATACTGAGAATGAATGATGAGGGTTGCAATGCGTTGGTATTTCAATAATATCATAATCACAATAAATGTCTTCTGTTTCGCCAAAATAACTAACAACATAAGATAACTGTCCTAGTTTCAAGTTTTTAAGCAACAAATGCTGCCTAACAATTTCATAAGCTTTTGTCAAACTTAAAAGACCGAGAATATCAGCTTACCCTATATTTATGGCGGCTAAATTTAGGTATCCAGCGACCGTATTTTGCTTCTGTCAGTATCTTTACAACATTTCGGTATAGTTTTCGACGCAGTTGTTTTAGAATTACTATGTATTTCATAAACTTCGTCAATTCCAGGATTTACGGTTGTGATATCGTCAAGCTCTTGATTAAATATATGTCGTTCGACATCATCATAGAACTCAGTTCTAGACGCCATATCTGATACTGCATTTAGTGCAGCATTAATGTGATATATATTATACTTTTCTGTATTGCCGGTGAGAGTCTATCAAAAGTAGAGATGTCATTTTTTAAAAAAAAAAAAAAAACTTGTGTTTCCATGTTATAGCTATTTCGTCAGGTTCGTTCTGAATCTTCTTTATTTGCTCTTGCTTTGTTTTTTACCACCACGAAATTTTGAATTTGCAAGGTTAGATTTATCAAAAGTCAAAACATTGTCTTTATTTAGCTGAAGTAGTGAACTTATCAATTATTATTCAGCCTTGAACTGGCGCTCCTTGCAAAGACTTAGAGGACAGTATTTGCTAATTATATCAAAATATCTTATTGCTTATCTTGGTTAAGGGCATCTCCTCAAACTCTAGCAAAGTCATCACTTCTCAGTTAAACAGAGTGATTCTAAAGTTAATTTTTTTCATTCGAGCAATTATCTTTATCGCCGTTGCCTCTCTAAGTCATTGTGGATGTAGCTAATCAACATCAGCTATTTTAATTTCAGTTTTCCAGTTTAGTATAAAAGTATTAAACCTTTGCGGCTGTGATCGATGAAGGATCAATGTACATAATAGATTACAATTACAGCAAAATCGTCAAGTTTATTTATCTGAAACATAGACAAGCCTGGGTAAGGACACTCAGCTCCGAAAACATAAAGCCTGAAACACGGGTACTTTTCTGTGCACATTGCAGGATTAAGTGTAAATTGCTGAGAAGCAATAACATAAACATTCGATGCAAAATGCATATAGGTAAATCTAAAGTTATTATTAGATCCTACTAATTTCCACTCATAAATTCTTCGGACATTAGAATTTATTCGACTTCGTAGTTGATATTTCCATATTGCTACAGCCTCTGGACACTATTTTGATCGAAAAGCCACGTTTTTCCTTCCAGGCCTCACTCTAACTTGTCAAATAGAGGGCTGCTAAAAACCACGTTTTTCCGTCCAGGCCTCACTCTAACTTGTCAAATAGAGGGCTGCTAAAAGCCAAGTTTTTCCGTCCAGGCCTCACTCTAACTTGTCAAATATAGGGCTGCTAAAAGCCACGTTTTTCCGTCCAGGCCTCACTCTAACTTGTCAAATAGAGGGCTGCTAAAAGCCAAGTTTTTCCATTCAGGCCTCACTCTAACTTGTCAAATAGAGGGCTGCTAAAAACCACGTTTTTCCGTCCAGGCCTCACTCTAACTTGTCAAATAGAGGGCTGCTAAAAGCCAAGTTTTTCCATCCAGGCCTCACTCTAACTTGTCAAATAGAGGGCTGCTAAAAGCCACGTTTTTCCGTCCAGGCCTCACTCTAACTTGTCAAATAGAGGGCTGCTAAAAGCCACGTTTTTCCGTCCAGGCCTCACTCTAACTTGTCAAATAGAGGGCTGCTAAAAGCCACGTTTTTCCGTCCAGGCCTCACTCTAACTTGTCAAATAGAGGGCTGCTAAAAGCAAACGCATAATCAGGCCTATTTTCCAAATAATAACTTGAAGCACTTGCAGCAAAACCCCAACGATTATTTATAGCATCAGCAAAATGTGGAATGTTACTGACACTATTTTAAGTTCTTCTTGTACTACTACCAGTCACTTGCGATTTGGTAACACTATCCACACACTATTTATTCACAAGGTCAGGTGAATAAACAGGTGCACGCGTAAAAGTTATCTTATTATCATCCATATCGATCGCACCTGTAACTCTACCTCCTGATTTTTAAGATAATTGACCTTTACAGAAGTAATTCTACTAGCCCTTAAAACACTTAATTAAGCGTCAAAAAATTATTTGTAATATCAAATGGGGCCACTAGATTACTATTCGTTATTTCACTAGTGTCCATGCTTAACATCCCTGTCATCGTATCGCGTGACTTTGCTACTCGTGACACAATACTCGTTGATATGTCATCGTCAACATAAATTGTATTTGTTTATTCTGACACCGCAGATCGAATTACCGTAGTTTATATCTTATTCGATCCCAAGTCCAGATTTCTCACCATAGTATCAACGGAATGACAAACTACTTTTGTTATAGAATCGTTGTTGGTCAAACTTGTTTTATTTATATATCCAGCCATCGTCCAACCAGATAATGAAAACTTATTATTATCTACCCAGCAAAGTTGTGTGTAACTTACCGCTTGCGAGTTATTTATCTTAGAGGTGATATTCAGCTTCAAGATTTATATTATTTTTTTGCTCATGTTCATATTCTCAGTCATCTTCCCACTCGCTAACGATAACTTACTATACAGACAGCATTAAATTGGGCAAAATTTACTGCTTGTGAGCTATCCGCGTCAATAGTTTAATAGTTGAATATGTGTCTCAAGGTCTAGCAGTCGCTGAATTGACAGACTTACGTTATGGTCATCTTTCCACCAGCTATTGACAACTTAACATTACTGATGACATTAAGTAGAGCACAAAATTCGGCCTGTGAGTTATCTGCGTTGATTGGCAGATATGTTGTTTAGAGGTGTAGCACTTGCTAACCTGACAGATAAGGTTGCCGGTCATTATGTTAACGGACCGCAAAGATAATTTGTCCTATCAACATTTGTAGCTGTAGTTGCTGTAGCAGATGAACTACTGATACCAAATTTTGTATAGTAGCTGGAGTAACTGCTACTGACGGTATTTGGTGCACATGTTATATGATGAGCATAGAAAATTTTGATACCAATAACATAAACAGAACTACAAGGATTGTCATTACCTGATAGTTGGACGTACAGTGTCAGGCAAAAGAAAAAAAAACTTGTTGAGAAACTTGCTACTCATCGATATATTCAACTACAATCAATCCCCAGCAGGATAAAATGAGTTGCTGAACGAGTGCAACGAAACACTACAAATTGAACTTGGTGCTGGCAAAGTTATATTTCTTATAAGATACCAGAAAGTCTTAGTTTTGTCGCAAAACTGGACTCGAACGAACATAAGTTTATCGTTTTCATGACCTCCCGTTGAGCAATGCTGAACTGGATAAGATCAAATCTGTTTTCTTCTCGTCAAGAAAATGAAGATATAAAGGAATTTATCTTGCCCAAGGTTTTTATAACGTCGACCGTTTTATCAAAAGAAATACGGGTTGTTTTATATTGTTTAAGAAACTTGACAATATTGACATATACGATAACTTTGAGGTGATGTTTCCAGAAACACAATTGTTGAGCTATATCATTAGGAAACTCAGGGAAATAATATATTTTTCTTTCTCGATAAACATTCCAGATATGCCGAGCACATGTTTTGAAGCGAAAGATTTTAGAATGAAAAGAAGCATGATTATGACGACCAGTATGAATGGAGAAAATGATCGTGATGATGGCGATCATGGTGAAAGTGGCAGTATAGATGATGATGGTGTTGACGATGTCGATGATAAAGTTGTGGGTGGTAATAATGCAGCTGTTACTGCTTTTGGTGGTCTTAGGAATTAGTAGTGAGTTAAATGATGACTATGATCATTCATTACGTTGTTGTTGCTGTTGTTATTGTTATTGTTGTTGTTGATGATGATGATGACGACGACAGAGTTGTGATAATCATGATATTAATGTTGCTAGAGAGCAAATGTGATAACTATGAAGGTGACGTACGTGTTGTTAATACTGATGATAATGATTTTGGTGAGGGTGACGAGAGTAATACGCGGTATAGATTTCTGCTACCGATTTGGGTCAAAGGCTGCTATACTCCATGACTTTACTAATTTGTTCCTTCGCATTACACGTAAGTGTATTATTTGCGAGTGCTGCATGACTAAAATTTAGGAAGTAAAAATTTACTTTTTTTTACTACTGCAAATTATTTTGAAAAATCGTCTAGAGTAAATGATGTTATAAAACATAAATTGCGAGTCTAGCGCGTCCTAGCCAGACAAATACGCCAATACAATTAGCAGCCTATATTAGTGATTGCAGCTATGCTGCGTATGATATACTTTGCATAAATTGATTTTGTGTGAGTGTATATTTTATCATATGCTGTTTGATTTCTCCTTCAACTTTATATTGTGAGAATCGTTTAATATATTCCAATATTGCACGCCTCGTGCAGCATTTATAATATATGCACGTGAAAAAGGAATTGTTTTCTAATGTAAACAATATTTTTATGAATGAACTGAAGCAGATATTTCATGGACTGCCACATACCAGCCAATGTTTCATAGACTGACTCATACAAACTGTTTTGGCACATTGCGCGTTAACGTTTTTGATACAATATTGCATATTTAGGCTACTTATAAACCCCATATAGGGTCTTTACAATAGCACTCAAGTAATAAGACATAAACTGTCTTCTTTAGCTGGTAATAAAAATGGCAAAAATATACTTAAAATTTTACAGCCTGAATTTCCTCAAAATGTACTTTCTTAGTTAAGCAAATCCGAATTACATGAGCCATATCATGGGTTCTCAAGGTTGATCAAAGTTCAAAATTGTACTGTAATTTCTAGTATATTCTAAGTGCAGTTACATCCTACTTACTGCACTCAAAACGAAATAAACATAAAATTCCACAGCATCTTTTCGATAATTGCAACCGATTGCATGCCGTTTTCCAAACTAAATATACAAGCGTAGCTGCATCATTACACAACATTAATATGCACGTAACTCCGCCCAAACAAATTTGAAGTTGGTCACGCGCTAGACGTACGTTTCGAAAAAATATGGCGTTTGGTCTACTTAAGATTGAAATTTGGAGTAATTTTGTTAATGAATGCGCACTGCAACAACCTTTCAATTTGATCTGGAATTAATACGTTTGGATACTTTTGTTGATTCGATGTATATTTGTTATTATGGTTGAAAACTTTTTAAAGCTACGTTAAAAATCTAAATCACACACACACACACACACACACACACAGAGACGCACACACACACTCAATGGTGTTTATGATTTTTAATACCTATCCAGAATATCGGGATATATTAGTCGAGTTAGGGTTAATACGGGATAAAGAATCACGTGAACACAGTAAAACCCATAATAAGAACCGTGAAATGTCATTGTATGATACTGTGCAAGACACGTTGAAGCAACGGATGTTAACAAAGTATTCAGTTGAAGATAGTGACTATAGCAAGTACATGAACCAGTGATAACGAATGTAATCTTAAGCAAATCAATTAAAAAATTAATTTTAACTGTAACAAAGCAATTACATATACACTCGACGACCTTGAGAAAAAAATATGAAAAATATCTACAACGAATCAGAAGTTAAACAGCTGCTATTATGTGATAAATATACATGAGACGTTGTTGTTGTTGTTGTTGGGCTTAACGCCATTTTTCAGCACACGATAGGCTATTCATGGCGGCCAGTATTAATGGTGGAGGAAGAAACCGGGAAATCACCGGAAAGAACCACCGACCCACGAGAAGCTACTGGCAAGCTTTCTCACATATCCACATTCGCCGAATCCTAGACTCGTTCGCCGAATCCTAGACTCGAACACACGTATGTCAACATGAAACATGCAATCAATTATATGTGCAGGTTGCATTTGACTTTATTGGATGCAGAAGGTATCGTACACGAGTTGGTGTAGACTTCTATAATGGAATATTAGGGATAATTTGGCCTAATTCCAACTTGAAGGACATTTAGTCTGAGTTGGGACTGACGCTCTATAGTCTGGTTTAGGAAGATGGCAAACGTTACCCGTATTATTGAAGTAGTGTGGCGTAATCAGGTTTACCTCAATGTTCTTGGCGTTTAAGATCACACAAACGCCGCTTTGAATCTACAGCATTGTGGGTTTTATTGTCTGGAGAATTAGGGGTAAGCGGCGTACTCTAGTGAATACAGTCAACAATCTCCACCTTAACCATGTTCGAAAAGGTTTCAGTTTATTCGCGGTTGGGATGACTGAATGATAGTCTACGTAATTGCCACATACACAATTGCTTCAGGTATCTTGTGAATTGGGAATTGCATATTCGACAATCGAGTAGACGGTTTTTGTGTCATATAAGGTGGATTATTTAGAATTGAAACGAACAAATCAATATCATGAGGAAACTAATAGACTTCATTTGTGAACATAATGAACTTGTTCATGCTCCCGGAACTCTCGCTAAGTTGTCAGAATCCTTGACTATTCCAAGTATATCGCCAACAAATGTGCTCTGTTTGCCGATCAAAGTCACTCCGCGTTTGATTAAGACACCGATTTAGTGGCATAACGACTGATATGGTTAATTTTTTCTGTCATAGAAGAAATAGGAAATTGATGTTTTGTGTATTCTAGTATTGTTTCAGCCAAAAAAAAAACAAGTTCAGCATAAGAAAATTATCGAACTTGACAACCATTCTCTGCTGACAGTTAAGAGATAAATGGAGAAGGTATTCACACTCCATCTATATTAGAATATTTGATTTCAGTTTTCAGATAATATTAAAATAAAGTCGGCACAACAAAGCAAACCTGACCCAGATGGGTATAATCTGCATGATTTTTTATTGATACGGAAAACATTTTTCATAATCTAGTGACATAAAGAAAGACAGACAGACAGACAGATAGATAGATAGATAGATAGATAGATAGATAGATAGATAGATAGATAGATAGATAGATAGATAGATAGATAGATAGATAGATAGATAGATAGATAGATAGACAATCATGCATGCATACATACATACATACATACATACATACATACATACATACATACATACATACATACATACATACATACATACATACATACATACATACATACATACATACATACATACATACATACATACATACATACATACATACATACATACATAGACAGACAGACGGCTATGGGAGGATAAAAAGTGAATACAAAAAAGAATTTTTAAACTGTACAAAGATTGCATAATTGTGAGATATATAGCTAGCAACATGTACATTAGATTCGAATTAATTAAATAACAATCACAAACATTTACACTTCGGTTCGTGAAATATTACAAGTTAATTAAATATCGAAAGGAAAACACTTCACTTAGATGCGTGTATTTTAACAAGTTAATCAAATATCACGAACAAAATATTTCACTTCAATGTGTTAATTATTACAAATATCGAGCACGACACATTTCACTTTGATGAGTGAATTATTATAAATTTATTATTTTCTAACGTTCAAATTCCGTGGAGTGCTGAAGCTAATTAACATAAGAAGGTCAGAAGACTTAAGCATAATTATTAATAGCTTGTAAGGTACGAAACGGATGGTGTGCTTGATTCTTAAAATAGAATAATTACAAAAGTATCAGTGCCGGTCTTCTTGAGTCGCAAACTGTACCGGATAGAATTATGTATTTATCTTTCGCTTATTTATTTTAAAGGTCCTTAATTAGAAAATAGTATTAGCTCCCTTATCGAAGATATTTGCTGATATATCTAATAATCGAGTCTGTGTATACTTCAAATCAGAAAACTGTTTTTATTTCATGTGGATTGTAAAGCAAATTGGGTAGGTTTTAATTTAGGCACTTAAGTGCTGAGATGAATTTGATTCTGTTTCTACAGGACATTTATACGGGATGTGTATATATTATGCTAATATAACGCTGTATAATGACCACTGCATGTGTTAGGGGAGTTGCTTTAAGCTGAGATGCATGGCATGAAGAAATATAATTCAACCAATATTGAGTTTAACGAGATCCTTGACCAAAACTGTGCTATAAAAAGACCGAGTTATCACGAGGTACCTTTTATTGAGGGCTGGTTTACAATTCTAGCTCTTATCTGGAAATATTCAGTACAGCAAATAACACTAAAAGAACGTCAGATTTTACGGACAAATTTTACTATTTGAATTAATTTACAAGTCTAGCTTCTTTAATATTTAACTTCTAGTATAGAAATTCAGGGACATACAGAGAAATGTTGCTTTGGTATAGAGCCGATTGATTTCTTTTAGAGAATTGCATTTTATTTTATTTTTGAAAATATTTCTGAGAATGGTCGAATCTCCTTTTTGTTGGATATTTGCAACTCAAAACTGGCTACTACTACTACTATTACTACTACTACTGCTGCTGCTGTTGTTATTAATAGCAATAATAAAGAACATGTTTTGTCTCCGAATATTAATTACTGGCATAAATCTACACACAAGTACGCGCACAAACACACATAAAGAGAGAGAAAGAGAGAGAGGGGGCAGCGACATAATTATTTTCGCGGGGGGAGGGGAAATATTTAGTGGTCAGCTATTACGTTTTACGGATGTAGGCCAAAACATGTTTAGAGGTGAAATTCAGGGCAGGTGGGGCAAGTGCACACACACGCACACACACACACACTCACACACACAAACACATACACACACACATACAGACACACACACGAGACCTTAACTTAACCGGAACGATTCATATAGTAAATATTTGTACAGTCAGGTAGATAAAACTATGCCCTAGAAATGGTTCAAATGCATGACCTTCGGTGATAACCACTCAGCGCTTGTCTAAACTCTAACCGCATGTTAGATCAAACCCTGTAATTTCAGTCAACTGTAGAACTGCTACAATATATTATAGACAAACTAAAAGTGTCATAACTTAAATAGTTTTCAATAATCTCACATGACAATTTTGAAATTTTACTCTGAAAATACATCTGTGGAATGGCTTCTATTTCCTTTACATCCCAATGGTTCAAATGTGACATGTTCTTTCTTGAAATGACTGTTGAGTGTCATGCATACGACACAGCAGTGTCTCCATCATTCACACGACATAGCAGTGTCTCCATCATGCATACGGCACAGCAGTCTCCATCATGCATACGACAGAGCAGTGTCTCCATCATGCATACGGCACAGCAGTGTCTTCATCATGCAAAATGCATACGACACAGCAGTGTCTCCATCATGAATATGGCACACCAGTGTTTCCACAATGCATACGACACAGCAGTGCCTCAATCATGAATACGGCAGAGCAGTGTCTTCATCATGCATACGGCACAACAGTGTCTCTATCATGCATACCACACAGCAGTGTTTCCATCATGCGTACGGCACAGCAGTGTCTCCATCATACAAAAGGCACAGCAGTGTCTCCATCATGCACACGGCACAGCAGTGTTTCGATCATGCATGCCATACAGCAGTGTCTCCATCATGCATACAGCACAGCAGTGTCTCCATCATGCATGCCACACTTCATTCATCATGCATACAACATAGCAGTGTCTCCATCATGCATACGACACAGCAGAGTTTTCATCATGCATACGACACAGCGGTGTTTCCATCATGCATACGGCACAGCAGTGTCTCCATCATTGATAACGGCGCAGCAGTCTCCATCATGCATACTACAGATCAGTGTCTACATCATGCATACGGGACAGCAGTGTCTCCATCATGTATACCACACATCAGTGTCTCTATCATGCATACAACATAGCAGTGTCTCCATCATCCATACGACACAGCATTGTCTCCATCATGCATATCACATAACAGTGTCTCAATCATGCATACAGTACAGCAGTGTCTCCATCATGCATAAAACACAGCAGTATCTCCATCATGCATACGACATAGCAGTGTCTCCAACATGCATACGACACAGCAGTGTCTCCATCATGATTACCACGCAGCAGTGTCTCAATCATGCATACAACACAGCAGTGTCTCCATCATGTATAAAACTCAGCAGTGTCTCCATCATGCATGCCACACAGCAGTGTCTTTATCATGCATACATTACAGCAGTGTCTACATCATGTATACGACACAGCAATATCTCCTTCATGCATAAGACACAGCAGTATCTATATCATGCATACGGCACAGAAGTGTCTCCATCATGCATACGACACAGCAGTGTCTCCATCATGTATACGACACAGCAGTGTCTTTATCATGCATAAGGCACAGCAGTGTCTACATCATGTATACGACACAGCAATATCTCCATCATGCATAAGACACAGCAGTCTCCATCATGCATAAGACACAGCAGTGTCTCCATCATGCATACGGCACATCAGTGTCTCCATCATGTATACGACACAGCAGTGTCTCCATCATGCATACCACACAGCAGTCTACATCATGTATACAGCACAGCAGTGTCTCCATCATGCATACGACACAGCAATCTCCATCATGCATACGACACAGCAGTGTCTATATCTTTTATAAGGCACAGCAGTGTCTCCATCATGCATGCAACACAGCAGAGTATCAATCATGCATACTACACAGTAGTGTCTCAATCATGCATACGACACAGATGTTTCTTCATCATGCATACTATATATCAGTGTCTCCATTATTACTAAGAAGAAGTAGTCATTATTATACTTAAACAAACAATGCTACCGAGTGTTAAATTCTCAATCTTTTTCGTTCACCTTTACTTTGTCGGCGTAGTGATGCAAAATGTTTGTAGATGTTTTGTGACAACCCATTTTGTCGTGGTCAGCGTGACACATAACCATTTAGATTAACGTATGGGCTTGACGTGCAATATATTCGTACCTTGCGATGGTTATCTCTCACTGTTTCGGCGCAGGAGTGAATTTTAATTAGATTCCGCTAGCATAACTGTCTGACAGATATGTTAATTAGGACACGCTTGAATAATTGTCTGACAGATATGTTAATTAGGACCCGCTAGGATAACGGTCTGACAGATATATTAATTAGGACCCACTAGGATAACGGTCTGACAGATATGTTAATTATGACTCACTAGGATAACGGTCCGACATATATGTTAATTAGGACCCGCTAAGATATGGGTCTGACAGATATGTTAACGTAGGGTCAATTGGATGAAATGGCAACGTTGAGACATGTAAGAGACAAATTATGGGAAATCTTAATCCTTTTGTAATAGGTGTCAAACAATATTTTCTAGAATAGTTATTAATAACGGCAAACTAGAGAAAATTATTCTGATTTCAATGAGGAGCGTTAAACTTTAGCGGTTAGTGAAGGTAATACCTGAATGGCTAATCCACACGAGGGGATGTGTTTCCTGGAAGAAAATCAAAGTTTTAAGTAGTTCCCTTGCGAAAATAGGCAGTCCAATATTTTGTCCTGAAAGATGGTGTTGGTGTTTATAAATTTTAACTTAGCTTTTAGCAATTTTTTTCAGTCATATCACTACGATGTCTGCAATGTGGCAGTTTATAGTGATGTCTAGCACTGGGGCATCATGCCGCAGACATGTAGCATGATGTCCCACTCAGTCACATTATCCTGACACCAGTCTGACCAGCGTCAAGCGAGGCAGATAGAGAGAAGCTGTCTCAGTAACATGCACTTTTATCGTTAAAATTGTTGAAATGAGAAATGTATACAAGAAGTTGATGGACACAGAAATAAAAATTATGCTGCATTGAAAGAGCGAGTCTCGAAAAGGCACAAAGGGGAAAATGAACTCCATACACAGTGAGAAGGAATACAGGCTACACCAATTTACGGTTGATGACCGGAAGAGTTTGGAGACAGAGACAGACAGGCAGACAATAAATAAGGCAACACTGACCTGCCAGTAACTGATTTGGAAAGGATCGAAAGAAATAAGGTTATGCTGAGAAGAATGCAATTTTGGTTCGATCAGTAACTCGATTCTATCCTTAAATTGTTTTCTTCGAAATAACAGAACGGAAATTGCATTTCAAATAAAAAATTTTCTTCTATTTCTAAGTGAATTATTTTATTAAAATGTAATTTTCAATTTCATTTTGCTTATATAATTGATTAAATTGCAATATTCCACATACGTGGGCTGGTATTGTCCTATGCTATATCTTTGCTCAGATTATGTTATTCCATCCATTAATTGCATAGCTTTTAATTTTGTTGCTAGATAACTAAATCATCATAACGTGCGTGGGGTTATTATATTATTATTCAGGTTCCTCACATTCGGTTAGACTGTAAATTTCGTATCATTCACAGGTCGCCGCATGTCAGAGGCGAAAATTTGCACAGCTAGTTTTGTTTCTTTTTTCACAGAGTCTTGTCCACATCATACAGACGAGAGAGACAGAGACAGAGAGAGAGAGAGAGAGAGAGAGAGAGAGAGAGAGAGAGAGAGAGAGAGAGAGAGAGAGAGATAGAGAGAGAGAGAGAGAGAGAGAGAAAGAGAGAGAGAGAGAGAGAGAGAGAGAGAGAGAGAGAGAGAGAGAGAGAGAGAGAGAGAGAGAGAGAGAGATTTTGATGGTTTCATATCTGAAAATCGGATTTTTGGAAATTTATTTAAGGTTTAAAGAAAACCAATCTGTTTCTAAGCAAAACGTTTACTGTACAATCTCGACAGGCTAATGGAACTTGGTATTATTGGTATTGTGATCACTATAGAAAGTGTAGATAAAAACATTTGAGACTACATTTTGCTAACAGTCCTTTTTTATTGCATATTTATGAAAAACTGCAGGCTCCAAATGTCAAAACAAGATCATATAATTGAGATTGATTTCATCAAAATAGATGCATTAACTTCTGTTATTCTTATGATGTGTATTATTTTACATAATTACTGGGAGTAAAAGTCACGGGATAGGCTCCACGGTTCTTATACGTTTATTTATAGTGGCTTCATAAACTTTACTGTCGTGTGTTTAATGTCCTTAGGTTTCAAGACTATAAAAATACGAATGATGGGAATCAATACACCAAGCGGGTGAAAAAGAGAGCCCTAATCCACGCTAATATTTTTAATTTTAAAACAACCCACCCAACCACCCCAGAAAAAGGAGAAAAAAAACGAAAGAAAAAAAAATATTTTGTTTACATTTTATTTAGCAAATTTGATGAATTTAAGTTTGATGTGTATATATCTGGAAATGAATGCCAAAGTATTGAATGATCGATATTACTTTTCTGTTATATTTACCACGCTTGCGTTAAAGCCACACATTATGTCTTGCTTAAATCTTGCCTGGACAGATAGGCGTGCGCGCGCGTGAGTGTGTGTGTGTGTGTGTGTGTGTGTGTGTGTGTGTGTGTGTGTGTATAAAAGCTTCAGACGAAGTGGAATTCTTGAGCTGACTCCATCTTGGCATACGATCAAAGAAGGCAAAGGTCAATGTCTCTTTGTGACGGATTCGTAGTTAAACAGTGTACCGTCATAAACGTCATCGCTCAGTACCTCCCTAACACTTAATCGCATACTTATAGTGAACCGCCAAAATCGTCAACGACAAGGAGCTGCCTAACACTTAATCTCATACTTATAGTGTATCGCCAAAATCATCATCGCCCAGGACCTCCCTAACACTTAACTGCATACTTATAGTGTACGCATACTTATAGTGTACCGCCAAATCGTCAACGCCTATGACCTCCCTAACACTTAATCGCATACTTATAGTGAACCGGCAAAATCGTCAACGCCCATGACCTCCATAACAATTACTCACATATATGTACAGTGTAGCAAATATTGGGTAAGATAAAGAAAATCGACTTTTAGAGAATCTCATGATCCACGAACGGAGCAACGAGAACGATCCATGGTTTTCAAACACGGATATAGAATTTATAAATTATAAACAGGGACTCTTACATTTTATGGGGCAATAAACAAAACAAACATGAATACTAAACACTATGTGCAGTAGATGTGAGTTTGCAAGGAAGACCTTAGAAATGAGGGGAGTATTTGAACCTGCTCCTTTGCTTAATACATTTAAGATGAACCCATCGACCACCAACCCACACTCATATAAAACAACATTGATACGGTAAAGTTTAAAACCAACATTTACAAATGCAGAAATTATGTTATATTATCCACAAGAAGAATGGTTGCTTGCTTTTTAAAGCCATTGGATACATCATGCCAAGGTACTTGGATTTACGTGCTTCTCCCCAGAATACACCGATGAAGTCAACCCGGGCTAGACTGGTCGGATATCAAATCCGCGACCTTAGTATTACGAATCCGAGGCTCTTCAAAGTGAATTACTGCGACAAGCCACAACAAGACAATGATGATGACGTGGACGAAAGAGCAGAAAAGGAACCAAACTTTCTTCTCATCAATTTGTGTGGTATCAAACGAAAGGACTGAATAATGTCACCAACAAATGAACAACACGCATTTCCTAACAAAAAATAGCATTGTTTTCAAGAAAATAGCAGACATTGCAAACAAGAAAATGGCAGACATTGTTCTGTTGCAAATAAAGACTCCCCACCTTAAATAAACCAGCTTCCCGGAAGTAAATTTATTTTAACAATATAAGACTAATCCATCACGCTTGATCTTTTGTATTTAAAAATTAGAAAATCACACATGATTATTCATCAACGCAATTTCATTCCAGTTGCAAGTAAACCGAATCAATAAGTTCATTTTGATTTCTTCTCGATGGCATATAACTCAGACATTTTTTAGTTTGTAAAATATTATATCGTTAGTGATGAATTCCATCTACAATAAAAAATCCCATTGAACACCTTGAGCCTATCACATGGTCCACTTCTCTAGTATACCATGAAACTGAACAGGAATAATAAAGGTGTGACCAGAAGCAAGGGACAAGGAATCGCCAAAAATAACTTGCTGGAAATGAGATAAGTTATTGTTTTTAATTTTGGCACATTATAAAATTTCATATTTGCATGTAAATGCACTCTATGAATTGTATTTTGCTAATATTTGTCACCACGGAAAATGAATGTATGAACTAATTTTATTTCTAGTAATGTTTATTGTGCTCATTAAATCTTACACTGAGATAGCAATAGTGGGGTTTAAATTGAATACAAAGTTAGTGATGATGTTGTTTAAATTGTACCCATAGTAATAGGTGTGTGATGTCAAAATACAAATTTAACATGAGAGGATCTGCAAGAAAGCCCATCATCTGGAAAATTGAGACCATGTAAATAAATGCATGCACTTTTGAGGGTAAATCTTTTATAGCTACCTTATTTCTGTAATTGTTTGCTGACTTGAGTGTAAAATATACCACAAAATATATATCAAAGAAAATCAAATTCACAGCAATTAACGCACCAGAAGGTGTAACACGACCATCTCGGTACTCGTTTCTTTGTATTTGTGTTCTTAACACGTAGTCATTAAAATCCCTGGTTTTGTTTAAGTAACTAAAAAGGGATTTAAAAGGATGGAAACTTCCAATTCACAGACTGATATAACCAAGCAATAAATGTCAAATTCAAATCGTATGTACAACAAACAGAGCCTAGTTAAATCTCACGAGAATGATCATACACAAAAGGTCTTACCAAACTGACGCTGGTTTGTGGGCGTATAATGTCATCCTGAAAAACTATGGTATCCAGACCCTGAAATTACAAATTTCATTTAAATTAGTTAGATGCATTAAAAGAAACATTATCACTCATCGCTTTTTCTTCATTTTTAGGAAATCAATATTTTTCAAGAAAGTTTCTCAATCAGTTTAACATGAGTCGATTGACTATTTTCTTCAAAACCGTATCAAAGAATGCGTTTACTTTCTTTTTTCTTGCATACCATTTTCATAAAGTATTTGTACAGTGAATTAGCTTCTGTTTAATAATTATATATATATATATATATATATATATATATATATATATATATATATATATATATATATATATATATATATATATATATACTTCTTTAATACCTCTATAGTAATGCATTTGTTTGGAATAATAACGCCTGATTATCTGTCATAGATAAATAGTTCTAAATTGATAAATATCTTTTGGTTAACAACTTTTGATTAAAAACTTGTTTATCTGAAGGCCAGCAAATTGTTTCTATACTAATATTATTTGCTACAGTGCTGGAATTTTAAACCGGAAGACAGAAATCATCAGCGATATGTGCCTATTATGCGGTATGACAGAGGTACAATTTCTCTGGATTCAAGCCATTTGGCTGTGTTAGAAACAAAGAAACATGTTGCATAATAGTTTCCTATCTTCCAAGTATCCGTTCTTGGAAAAAATGTATCGAGTTATTTTAGCCTTGTTTAAAAAGTACACTATACAGTGTCCAGCGTTAACGTTTCTGTTGCCTTCAGATTATATACAACTTTCACAACACAAATGAATCGCATGCCACCATGTCAGTTTAAGATGTAGACAAGTCATTTACACAAATGTGTTTTAAATACTCATTATTGGCAAAACCTTTGATTTATGATCTTTTTAGCAGACTTGTGAAATCAACTTAAGACTATAGTTACTTAATCGAATTTGTTTTAGAAAATCTTACAAAAGCATCCTTTCGTTTTAGGTTCGTCACTTGCACGAAAACTGCTACTGGTTTCTTAGGCACTATGTCTTTTGGTGGAGGCTGAGGTTTCCTTGGCATACAGCGTCTCGGGGGCTTATATCTCTTCCTCTTGGCAAAGGCACTACTGACGTGCTATTTAATAGATTCATTTGGTATTCAATGCCATTTTAGTAGGACAAAACAACAAAGCATAGTCAAAATGATCACAAGGAGAAATAATATGATAAACTTACTTCTCAAGTAGCGATTATCAACAAAAATCAATCAATCCATATTTTATTTTTTTTTTCATTTTTGTTTCTTTGTATTTAATTGCAATGATTATTTTTCTCGGATTCGGGATTATATTTTTAGCAGTGAGATATATTTGTATCACAAAGTTTGTTTATTCAAGACAAAGATGTACTATGTAATAATTAACATTTAGTTCGACTTACCCTGGTAACACTGTCAACAGGAAGTTAAAATGATTGGTCAGTATCAGGGACGTACTTTCTGTGTGTGATCACTATGAGTAAACAACCTTTATAATGAATGGTTTTCAAGTGGAGTGCAATTGGCCGACCTATAAAAAATTAGCGCACTAAGAGACCACGTAACCAATCTCGAGAGACTTCAAAAGAGGCATTGGGGTTCTAAATAAGCAATCTAATATTTTTCAGACAAAGGCATTCAAAACCTTGAAGGAACAAAGTGTATATTTTTTATTTGTTGCCTAGATTGTTTATTCATCGTCTAATTTTTGTATATAATAATTTATTTACCTGGGGACTCAACAAGTTGACTATTTTATTTATAAACATTGTACAAGATATTCGTGGAATTTATTCTGGAATTATTCGGAAACAAAGACTTTGATTCAAATGAAGAAGTTTTGTTATTCGTATATTGGACTTCATCTGACGTCATCGCCTTCCATATTTATACGTCGTCGGGACTCGAATCTGGATTCTTATAGGACTATTTAGTGATAGGGGTGGTGTTTTCATTCTTAGTATAAAATTTTGGATTATATTCACAGACTCTAAGTCCTATTCACCAATTTTTAAATATTTGTCAAAAATAAATTGTTTTGCTAAAATATATAAAGCTTGTTGGCTTTCACTATTATTCTTCGTTACTGAGTAAGACCCTTGTCACGAAACAATAGATAGATAGATAGATAGATAGATAGATAGATAGATAGATAGATAGATAGATAGATAGATAGATAGATAGATAGATAGATAGATGTAAGACCCTTGTCATGAAACAATAGATAGATAGATAGATAGATAGATAGATAGATAGATAGATAGATAGATAGATAGATAGATAGATAGATAGATAGATAGATAGATAGATAGATATGGTCGATAAACTAAGTAACAGACAGAAATGAAGAAAACAAGATTTGTAAACCTTAAGCAAATATTTTTATTATCATGTAATAACTGTAAATGTGAAATGAAATTGTAGTATTATGAAGTGAATCCCAAATTATCCTGAAGATTTATTTTAAAATCCAAAACAATGAAAAGTCCCGTATTATCTTCAGAACCAGAAATATACTAATCAAACAATCGTGACTTTCTCAAAATACTGTAGTCCAGATTTCCTCTAACTAATTGACAAAGTTAGAGAAAAATAGTCCAAAAAACTGAGCACTTCCTATTTCTACTGAACAGTCCAAACAAATGTTTTTCCTCTGAAATAATATCCTAAATACAACATAAAACACATCTGCAGACTTAATATTACAACAGAAACACTAAAAATAATAATGTCTCTAAAATAAAAACGAATCAGACCTGTGTTCTTCTTTTGGACACTTTCAGCAGTATGTTAAGACTATATGTTGCAATATAATGCACGTGACAAATCCTACTACTCAATTTAATATTTCAAAATACTTATTCATGTAACCTAACTCCTACAATAGGACTTGACCTAATTCTTCAAATAAATCACAGATGGATTTGTCCAGAGGGAGTAGGGTCGAATCTCGTATACATATTTATTAGTAGTAGTAATTATCAACACGTAACTTGAACGTCTATTTAGGGATAAAATATAATTTTAACGTCCTTTAATATATTTAAACAGGCCATATGCACCTAAGCGAAATTAAACTAAGAATAATCCCTACCAATTTCAGCCATAAATTATATATGTTGATTCGTACGCAAAGTATTGACTCTTGCACGTTCAAAATCAAAGATATAACAATAAATATATATATATATATATATATATATATATATATATATATATATATATATATATATATATATATATATATATATATATGTATATATATATATACATACACACAGAAAGAGAGAGGGGTACTGTGTTGTTAGGTCAATTTACCTATAAGAACCTTTCAGGTCAATTCCAACTATCTCTTTTATGTTTTACTTACAAGCTGTACATTCTTTCTATCGTGCTTTTGAACACATCCTTCGTTTGCAAATGATTTCTTATCGCCAGAAGCTGTGGAAGACAAAATCTCCGTCTTTTCCTGAAAGCAAAATGCAAATGGTGCTAATAGGAATGCGGCCTATTATGGGGTTTTATGTTTTGCTTACTAATTTGTCTTGGAAATGGAAAATTTACGTAACTGATCATGACAGGGTCCCTCCTGATAATTGAAAATTTGACATGCAAGATCTCGTCTTTATTAATGTTCGATCATGCAAAGATAGCGAGACTCAGATTCGTATTAAGGGATGCCTTAGCAATGTATCCTATCAGATAGCCTACGGTAAAAATGTTTTGAAGATATGGTTAAGACTTAACGTGTGCTAGGTTCATTTCTTAAAATGATTTTTAAAAATGTAATTTCTACCATGTAATTCACAAGCATATGATCATGCAAACATGGCAATGGACGTGTGCGTTTATACTTACATTGTCTTATCATGGCAATGGACGTGTGCGTTTATACTTACATTGTCTTATCAAGGCAATGGACGTGTGCGTTTATACTTACATTGTCTTATCATGGCAATGGACGTGTGCGTTTATACTTACATTGTCTTATCATGGCAATGGACGTGTGCGTTTATACTTACATTGTCTTATCATGGCAATGGACGTGTGCGTTTATACTTACATTGTCTTATCATGGCAATGGACGTGTGCGTTTATACTTACATTGTCTTATCATGGCAATGGACGTGTGCGTTTATACTTACATTGTCTTATCATGGCAATGGACGTGTGCGTTTATACTTACATTGTCTTATCATGGCAATGGACGTGTGCGTTTATACTTACATTGTCTTATCATGGCAATGGACGTGTGCGTTTATACTTACATTGTCTTATCATGGCAATGGACGTGTGCGTTTATACTTACATTGTCTTATCATGGCAATGGACGTGTGCGTTTATACTTACATTGTCTTATCATGGCAATGGACGTGTGCGTTTATACTTACATTGTCTTATCATGGCAATGGACGTGTGCGTTTATACTTACATTGTCTTATCATGGCAATGGACGTGTGCGTTTATACTTACATTGTCTTATCATGGCAATGGACGTGTGCGTCTATACTTACATTGTCTTATCATGGCAATGGACGTGTGCGTTTATACTTACATTGTCTTATCATGGCAATGGACGTGTGCGTTTATACTTACATTGTCTTATCATGGCAATGGACGTGTGCGTTTATACTTACATTGTCTTATCATGGCAATGGACGTGTGCGTTTATACTTACATTGTCTTATCATGGCACGTTTATACTTACATTGTCTTATCATGGCAATGGACGTGTGCGTTTATACTTACATTGTCTTTTCATGGCAATGGACGTGTGCGTTTATACTTACATTGTCTTATGGCACGTTTATACTTACATTCTCTTTTCATGGCAATGGACGTGTGCGTTTATACTTACATTGTCTTATCATGGCAATGGACTTGTGCGTTTATACTTACATTGTCTTATCATGGCAATGGACGTGTGCATTTATACTTACATTGTCTTATCATGGCAATGGACGTGTGCGTTTATACTTACATTGTCTTATCAAGGCAATGGACGTGTGCGTTTATACTTACATTGTCTTATCATGGCAATGGACGTGTGCGTTTATACTTACATTGTCTTATCATGGCAAAGGACGTGTGCGTTTATACTTACATTGTCTTATCATGGCAATGGACGTGTGCGTCTATACTTACATTGTCTTATCATGGCAATGGACGTGTGCGTTTATACTTACATAGTCTTATCATGGCAATGGACGTGTGCGTTTATACTTACATTGTCTTATCATGGCAATGGACGTGTGCGTTTATACTTACATTGTCTTATCATGGCAACGGACGTGTGCGTTTATACTTACATTGTCTTATCATGGCAATGGACGTGTGCGTTTATACTTACACTGTCTTATCAAGGCAATGGACGTGTGCGTTTATACTTACATTGTCTTATTATGGCAATGGACGTGTGCGTTTATACTTACATTGACTTATCATGGCACGTTTATACTTACATTGTCTTATCATGGCAATGGACGTGTGCGTTTATACTTACATTGTCTTATCATGGCAATGGACGTGTGCGTTTATACTTACATTGTCTTATCATGGCAATGGACGTGTGCGTTTATACTAACATTGTCTTATCATGGCAATGGACGTGTGCGTTTATACTTACATTGTCTTATCATGGCAATGGACGTGTGCGTTTATACTTACATTGTCTTATCATGGCAATGGACGTGTGCGTTTATACTTACATTGTCTTATCATGGCAATGGACGTGTGCGTTTATACTTATACTGTCTTATCAAGGCAATGGACGTGTGCGTTTATACTTACATTGTCTTATCATGGCAATGGACGTGTGCGTTTATACTTACATTGTCTTATCATGGCACGTTTATACTTACATTGTCTTATCATGGCAATGGACGTGTGCGTTTATACTTACATTGTCTTATCATGGCAATGGACGTGTGCGTTTATACTTACATTGTCTTATCATGGCAATGGACGTGTGCGTTTATACTAACATTGTCTTGTCATGGCAATGGACGTGTGCGTTTATACTTACATTGTCTTATCATGGCAATGGACGTGTGCGTTTATACTTACATTGTCTTATCATGGCAATGGACGTGTGCGTTTATACTTACATTGTCTTATCATGGCAATGGACGTGTGCGTTTATACTTACATTGTCTTATCATGGCAATGGACGTGTGCGTTTATGCTTACATTGTCTTATCATGGCAATGGACGTGTGCGTTTATACTTACATTGTCTTATCATGGCAATGGACGTGTGCGTTTATACTTACATTGTCTTATCATGGCAATGGACGTGTGCGTTTATACTTACATTGTCTTATCATGGCAATGGACGTGTGCGTTTATACTTCCATTGTCTTATCAAGGCAATGGACGTGTGCGTTTATACTTACATTGTCTTATCATGGCAATGGACATGTGCGTTTATACTTACATTGTCTTATCATGGCACGTTTATACTTACATTGTCTTATCATGGCAATGGACGTGTGCGTTTATACTTACATTGTCTTATCAAGGCAATGGACGTGTGCGTTTATACTTACATTGTCTTATCATGGCAATGGACGTGTGCGTTTATACTTACATTGTCTTATCAAGGCAATGGACGTGTGCGTTTATACTTACATTGTCTTATCATGGCAATGGACGTGTGCGTTTATACTTACATTGTCTTATCATGGCTTGTTTATACTTACATTGTCTTATCATGGCAATGGACGTGTGCGTTTATACTTACCATGTCTTTTCATGGCAATGGACGTGTGCGTTTATACTTACATTGTCTTATCATGGCAATGGACGTGTGCGTTTATACTTACATTGTCTTATCATGGCACGTTTATGCTTACATTGTCTTATCATGGCAATGGACGTGTGCGTTTATACTTACTTTGTCTTTTCATGGCAATGGACGTGTGCGTTTATACTTACATTGTCTTATCATGGCACGTTTATACTTACATTCTCTTTTCATGGCAATGGACGTGTGCGTTTATACTTACATTGTCTTATCATGGCAATGGACTTGTGCGTTTATACTTACATTGTCTTATCATGGCAATGGACGTGTGCGTTTATACTTACATTGTCTTATCATGGCAATGGACGTGTGCGTTTATACTTACATTGTCTTATCATGGCAATGGACGTGTGCGTTTATACTTACATTGTCTTATCAAGGCATTGGACGTGTGCGTTTATACTTACATTGTCTTATCATGGCAATGGACGTGTGCGTTTATACTTACATTGTCTTATCATGGCAATGGACGTGTGCGTTGATACTTACATTGTCTTTTCATGGCAATGGACGTGTGCGTTTATACTTACATTGTCTTTTCATGGCAATGGACGTTTGCGTTTATACTTACATTGTCTTATCATGGCACGTTTATACTTACATTGTCTTATCATGGCAATGGACGTGTGCGTTTATACTTACATTGTCTTATCATGGCACGTTTATACTTACATTGTCTTATCATGGCAATGGACGTGTGCGTTTATACTTACATTGTCTTATCATGGCAATGGACGTGTGCGTTTATACTTACATTGTCTTTTCATGGCAATGGACGTGTGCGTTTATACTTACATTTTCTTTTCATGGCAATGGACGTGTGCGTTTATACTTATATTGTCTTATCATGGCAAATGACGTGAGCTTTTGAACTTATATTGTCTTATCATGGCAAAGGATGTGTGATTTTTTAATTACATTGTACTGTCAGGGCAATGAATTTGGGGTTTTTTAATTACATTGTACTGTCAGGGCAATGGATGTGTGATTTTTTTAAATAAATAAGCCGAGAGGATAGATCGTTATGAGAAAGCTGAATTGTTCTTACTAATTTATTAGTGCGCAAAGAACGTCGTTAATTGATTTTAATTGTGAGTAAAATGTATTAAAGTGCAAATTTCTCTTCGTTTAATATGTAGATCCGTCACGTGACATTTGTGTAAAATGTGTATAATGCACAAATGTCTCTTACCTTAATATGTAGACTTGTCACGTACAAAATGTGTACATATACAAATTCATACTTACTCTAACATGTAGACCGGTCACGTACAGAATGTATACATGTACAAATTCACGCTACCTTGATGTTGTATTCTGTCGGCCGCTAAAGGCCAACGTATATTATACTGTAAACATGACTAGAGAAATAAGACCAGACCAAGTCATTGCGCTGTATACGTAGAAAATAAAACAAACGGGATCAGGTCATTATGCTGTATACGTGACTAGAAAAAAAAAAAACCTCACCAGGCATTAAGCTGCATACATAACAATAAAAAATACACCGGCCCAGGTCATAGTGCTGTACACGTGACTATAAAAAATAGTCCAGGCCACGTCACTTTCCTGTATACGTGACTAGAACAAAAAAATAGTCCAGGCCACGTCACTTTCCCGTATACGTGATTAGAAAAGATACACCAGACCAGATCATTATGCTGTATACATGATTAGAATAAATAGACCGGACCGGTTGATTAGGTTTTATACGTGATTAGAAACGATAGATCTGACCAGGTCAAAATCCTGTATACATGATTGGAAAATATAGATTGGACCAAACCATTACACTCTATATATGACTAGTAAAGACAGACCGGACTAGGTCATTAAGGTATATATGTGACTAGAAAAAAAGACCGGACGATGTCGTTGTACTGCATACTTGATTACAAAAGCTAGACTGGACCATGTAGGTCATTAAACTGTATACGTGTTTAGAATAGATAGACTGGACCAGGTCATTACGCGGTATTACGTAACTAGAAAAAATAGACCGGACCAGGTAATTACACTCTTTATATTACTAGAAAATACAGACCCGACCAGGTCAATACATTGTATACGTGACTAGAATAAATAGACCAGACCAGGTCATTACGTTGTATACGTGATTAGAATAAATAGACAGGACCCGGTCATTACGTTGTATACGTGACTAGAATAAATAGACAGGACCAGGTCATTACGTTGTATACGTGGCTAAAATAAAAAGACCGGACCATGTATGTATGTATATATATATACATATATATACATATATATATATATATATATATATATATATATATATATATATATATATATATATATATATGTATGTATGTATGTATGTATGTATGTATGTATGTATGTATGTATGTATGTATGTATGTGTGTGTTTCGAAATGAGTTGACCCAATATTATGCGAATGGTATCGATTAATGATTTAGAAATGAATTGACATAGTTTATAAATGGTATCAATATATTCTAATGATTTAGAATTTCATTAACCCAATATATGAATGTTAACTATATGTGATATTAATATAAAGTCTTATTGACCCAATTTAAAAATGATGTATACATATGATAATGATTGAGAATCATACTTACCCTATTTATGACTGGCATCTATGTGTATTTACAATGTAGAAAAGTATTGTCCAAAGTTATGATTTTTACACGCCAAATTTTTTTATATTGATTGTGTGTTGCGGCAGGTAATCGTAAGCCGTGTTGGTTATAAATTGTATTATAAAGTCAATGTTTTAACCAAATTGTAACCAAGACTTTAGAATTATAGTCTTAACATGTGTGACACTTGCAATATAAGCTACCGGCCTGAAGAATAGTGGACGCCTCCTAAAATATTCGTAGGAATACAAGATATGCGATGATCATTGGGCAATAAAAATCTATATCAGGTTGATTTCAAGCAAACATGTTTGAAAATATTTAATAAGTAAGATAATTCGTGGATGCCGCTTTCTCGTAAAGACTATGAATTAAGAACCACTTCGATACTCTAACATCTACTTAGCATCTCATGGATGGACTTTAAATCTAGCTCTATCGGTAGTGGCATCATAATAATACCCATCAGGATAATTATCCTTTTATTATTAATTTAAATCCTCTAAATATTTTTATACTACTGCGACATATATGTTTCCTGATAAATCTTTTACCCCAACTTAATCGAGATCACTCTTCTAAGTCATTTGTCTTTACGCATATACACTTTTCATAGGAATACCCATCAACGGCGTGTTTAATTTGAGCGGAGGAAATTAGTTTCAAGTGTGTTGAAAAAATAATCTTAGGAAATGAAAGATGTTTCTGTTTGCTGTCAAAAGGCCTAAGACGTAGAGGAATGTATTAAAACAGATAACCTGACTAATTACATTGCATGTCAAGATGGGATTACATGTAAATGCTTTCATTCCGTCAAACCATCTGCACAAAATAATAATGGCCGGATTTAGCTCCTGATAAACGTGCGGTCCAGTTCAAGGTATACATTGCAAATTATTTCAGTGGTGTGTGTGTAGCTTTTCCTGTAACATCTTGTTTATTGGCATAGTCAACCCTTACAATGAAATTATATGCACTAGAGTTAGGTACCGCACACACACACAAACACACACACACACACAAACACACACACACAAAAACACACACACACAAACAAACACACACAAACACACACACAAACACACACACACAAACACACACACACACAAACACACACACAAACACACACACAAACACACACACACACAAACACACACACACACAAACACACACACAAACACACACACACATCTACTTATACCACACTATGTTCATCTGACAAGGAAATTTAATCATAATATGCCATGTCTAAAAATAAATTTGCTATAAACCCAACATAGCAACCTATAGTAGTATTAGAAAACCAGGTTTTCAACTCACTTTGTTTTTTACCCTCCAAACAAGTATAAATTATCCCCCACCCCACCCCCTTTTCTTCCAAAATAAACCAGGTTTTCAACTCACCCTAGAGGAAAACCAGGTTTTCAACTCACTTTGTTTTTTTACCCTCCAAACAAGTATAAATTATAGTCCTAAATTATCCCCCACCCCACCCCTTTTATTTCCAAAATAAAACAGGGTTTTGACTCACCCTCCCCCACCTCTTTTTTTCCCCCTACTACTACCTGTAAACAGGTATTTTGTAACCAAACAAAACAACAGGTGTTGGAATGCGATAAGCTCTTTACACAGAGGTGACTAATTTGTTAGAACAGCGCATGTGTGGAATACAATTATTCTAAAGACGGCAAACGGGTTTTACCACAAGATAACAGGATGAAAATTAAACTGTGCATTAGAATGTTTCAGTTAACAAGGTGGAAATTAAACTAGCATTAGAATGAAAATGATATTATTTTAGTTATATTATATCTTAAGTTTAGATAAAATTTTACGTTACTCATATTTTTTATGATATTTTTTTTCATACTTGCTAACCCTCATTGGTAGAATGTCTGTTAACATATTGTCAATAATACGAAATTCACGTAATAAATCATCCATATTATATTTAACTCCTCGTAGGTAAGACCGGATGTGATCAAGTAGTTTCTTATAAGTTTTAATTGATGTTAAACAACCATGCTTCTTTATCAAAAGTCTTGGTTCTACTTTTTTACACGCTGCTGTAAGTGAAACACCAATACCAGATATAATTAACAAAAAGGGATTTAACGATATCCCACTTGAAATTATACCAGAACTGGTCATTAACAATGGTAGATATGATATTACTCGAAGGATCTTGTTGTAGTATTTATAACATTTTTTAACGCACCAATGTTTTTTATGATAATATTTATAGTATTGTATTAGTGCGTCCACATCTTGTTTTGGAATATCTTTTGAAATATGATTGAAATCAACTATACTTCTTTTCATTATAATATTAGTTCACATAGTCCTATGTTTGGTTAATTCATAATAAGAGCTGGTTGTTCAGCTATAAATTCCAAACACCAGAGAAAAATTATTAATTTTAAAGTTTTATCAACTGGTTCAAGTACAAATTCTTCTTCAGAATTTTGGTTTATTATTACAGATAATACTCCAGATGAGTCATCATTTAGATGACGAGATAGATATTTGGTAGATATTCTAAACTTTGCACTGCTAAGCACTGACAATCTATACATACCAGTAACTTCTGCAGTGTATTTGATAGAATTATTTTGCCTCGTCCATGTACTAGACCCAGATGCAACAGTATACACAATATTTTTAATCTGTTTGTGAGGTATTTTAATCATATTTGTTTTCTCAACAATATTAGGAATTCCACTAATAATATCATTGAGTTTTGTGTTAATATTAGCGAGTGTAATGTCAACATTTGATGGATTTCCAAAAAATTCATCTCTAATTTTGTTTATGCTTCTGCGAAAACTTGAAAATGTGTTCACGTGACTGGTAAAATTATTTTTGAGTGCTGTGATTTCATTAGTAATTAAAGCGTCCCAATCATTGACATATTTTTTAGTGACAGCATCCCCATCCTCAGTTGGGTTTCCAAGATCTGTAATCTTGTTTTGTGTCATAACAATATTCCCACTTGGATTTCGTACAACTACATCTGACAGTTTTACGTTACTCGTCTTTAATCGTCCTTCATTGTCCTGGAAAATGACGACTTCATCTGGATCTACGCTCAGCAGTATTTCGTACAACTACATCTGACAGTTTTACATTACTCGTCTTTAATCGTCCTTCTTTGTCTTGGAAAATGACAACTTCATCTGGATCTACGCTGGTAAGATTTAGTAAATTATTGATTTCATTTTTGAGCCGATCAAGAGTTGCATATTTGGATAAGTCACCTTTAAAACGTTTTGTGGATAAATCTTCTAATAGTGTTCCAAATTTTGTATAGTAGCTCATTATTTACTATCCTAGATAAAATTATCAACACTAGTTTAATATTATACAAAATGGCAAAATCGTCGATACTAAACTTTGATACAGAGAGACTAGTGAAGCATAAACATAATAATGAACTTCCTGATTGTCATTATCTTATTGTTGGGCGAACTGGATCGGGGAAAACAAATTTGCTTATGAACTTGCTTCTTGGTGATAATTTTAACTACGATAGAGTTTATATTTACACAATCAATCCACAGCAAGATAAGTATGAGTTATTAAGTGAGTATAATGAAAAGCTTCGTGATGATCTTAAAGCTGGTGAAGATTTTTTTATAATTAGGCAGCCAGAAGATCTTATTCCAGTTAATCAACTTGATGCAGATGAACATAAGATAGTAGTTTTTGATGATATTCCGCTAAACAACATGGAGATGAACAAAATAAGATCATATTTTTCACTATCCCGTAACAAACAGTGTAATTCTGTTTATCTCGCTCAAGGATTTTATAATGTTGATAGGTTATTAGGCGAAATACGGGTTGTTTTATTTTATTTCCAGGACTGGATAATGTTGACGTTAGAAATATTGCAAGCGAGCAATGCGGTGGCGTGACAAAAGATAAGTTTATTGAACTTTACCGTAATGCTACAAAAGATAAATTTAACTTTTTCTTATTTGATAAACTTACAAATGATCCAACTAAAATGTTTCGCTGTTGTATTAACACTTACTTACAATAAAGCGTTTCAATTTTATAAATTTATAATTATAATAATGGACAAACGAGCAAGATACAGACAACACATAGAAGATCTAAAAAAACTTGCTCAATCTCAGGCATCACTTAAGCAAAAAGTACAAGAAGCGCGACGTGGGCAAGTAACTGCTACAGAAACAACAGCTACAATTTTCAAGCCGGTTACTGAAGCATTATTAGGTAAACAACCTGAAACTAAACCACTGTCAGAAGAAGAACTTAAGCAACTACAGGAAAAAGGTTTGGTTGGAATTGTTAGAGAACAACAGGAAGCAGCTGCTGCAAAACTTGTTACTAGATCTGATGAAGAAAAGAGAAAACTGATTGAGGCACTTACAGCAAATATAGCTGATCCTGCGGCTAGACAAGCAGAAACAGATCGATTGATAAACAATCCGCTGGAACTTGAGCGAAGATTAGCAGAGTTAACAACGCAAGGAATAACAAATATTATAACAAATTTATCAGGAGACATAAAAGATATCAGAGAGGAGCAACAAAGAGTCGGTGATCTTACTGTAAAGTTTATGGAAGTTGGAGATCAAAGATTTTATTTTACAAAAAAAGCAAATGATGAGATAAAAGGTAGTGAATATGATGATTTTTTAAACAAAGAAAATATAAGGGGTATTGATGATATAAGCAAGTGGACTGATGCAGAATATCAAGCATTAATCGATAAATTTGATGTAATATTTAATGACGGAGCTGCTGCTAAGATGAATTAAACACGGTTACAGAGATTGATAATATGATTCCATTTTATGAAAGAATGAGAAAGGGTGTCATTGCTCTCACGTTTAAAAAAAACAGCAGAAAATAGCAGAGCAAAACCTTTTGGTAAAGGGTGGAGTTTTAAAAGAAAATTTGATAAACTCGATAAATCTCGTGTAGAAAAATATAGAAAAGAAAAAACAGGAACTGGTGTAAAAGTATTTACTTCAACTACTGAAATGATAGGTAGATTAATGTTATTAATATCATCAAAGGAAGCTGGGAATGTTAGTGTTGAACTTGATAATGAAATCATTGACATACTTGATCATCTAAGATCGAGTGAATTATTAACATCTGACGAATATGAAACTTTACACCGCGACTTAATCGCGGCGACTTAATTTTGTAAAATGATATAATATTAAAGGATGCAAACAACATTATTACTAAACTCTAGCGAGTCTACAGAAGATAGCGCAAATTTTTCAGTAAATTATATTCCACCTATAGAACTAGATCCTACAAAACAATATGAAATTGGATTAATTTCTTGTACTTGCTGGAATGCTATACCTAACGTGAAAAATGATGTTAACGATGAAATGTATTTTACTATGATTACAACACCTACAATATCTACAACAAAAAAATAAAAATTCCGCAAGGAGCTTATAATATTGAAGATCTAAACAAGACGATCAAAGAGCTCATAACAAAAGCTAACGGTGTGGCTGATAATTTTGAATTAGCAGCAAATTATACACATTGCGAACTAGGATAACTTTGAAAAATATAGCAATCAATCTTGAACCAAGAGAAAGAAGTATTGCACAACTGTTAGGATTTACTGAAAAAACTTACACTGCACTTGATCAGCCTATTACATATGACAGTGAACTGCCATCAAATATAACAGAAGTAAATACAATATTAGTAAATTGCTCTACTGCTTCTGGCTCTTATACATCAAAAGGTAGCAAAGGTCAAACGATTTACAGTTTCTCACCCGAAGTCCCGCCAGGTTCTCTCATGCAAATAACTCCACGACATATTATATTATCCTTTAAACGTTGAAGATCAAATAACAAGTATAAGGATGCAGTTGACAGATCAATCAGGAAAACAGTTACATGTTAGTAATGATGAAATTGTAACTTATTATTTACATCTACGCGAGCAAAAGTAAAAATTATGAAACATCAAATATAATGAAACAAAGAAAAAAAAGTTTATCGAAGAGAAAAATAGTAGGAGGATTTTTTGGAAATATATTCACTAAAGTTATTAAAAATATTCCAGGACTAGCGCGTAAAGTTGCACCAATTGCTATTGACGCGGGTAAAGCTTTTGCAACTGGGGCTGCATCTGCCGCTGGGACTGCGGTGGGACAAAAAATAGCTAATAAAATAAAAGGAGATCCACCGACTGCATCTGAAATAAAACAAGCTATCTCAGAAATCGCTCCAACAAAAGAAACTCAAAAAGCTATGATAACATCACCAAAGGGCGAGCAGATCATACAAAAATTAATATCTAAAGTAACAATGCCGCAATAAAATTTTATATAATCTAATAAAATAAAATGTCTACTAAAAATTATCTCGAGTTAACAGAAACTTATGACATCGACAACGATGTGACAGAATTCGAGTTTGTTGAGTACCTTGATGAAAATTCTAACGAACCAAATAAAACTGGTATTAGAACCTTTAACACCAGAGACGAAGATGTATTTCTACTGCCACATAAGGCTATGTTAGAAGTTCGTGGTCAGATTATGACAGTAGCTAATCCACCTGCTGCAATTGCAGTTGGAGCAGAAGTAGCTCTTATAAATAACGGTTGGAGTTTATTCAAAAGTGCTAGATATCAACTGGCCAATCAAACTGTAGAAGATATTTCGAGTCACCTACAAGTTGCAAGTACAATTTTAAATATTATTTCGTTTTCCGACGATTACTCGAGATCAACTGCAACTAATATGATGTGGTTTAAAGATACTGGACGGGGTATAGCTGAATCAACAGAATTTTTAAAGAGAGGCGCTATAGTACATGGAGCTAATGCTGATGAAAATACTGTAATTGTGAGAAATTTTCTCATTGCTAATGCTGCTGCACTAGATATTGTCGCACCTGCTGCAGATGCTAATGCAAACGCTACAAGAGTTTCTCTTACAGCAGCTTTTAATAATCTAAATATAACACCACCAGCTGCAGCTGCAGACGGTACTGCGATGTTAAATTTACTTCTTAACACACTTGATGTGAGAAATCCACGCTATAACGAAGGCTTTGCTAGGCGAAGAAAAACTTGCAGCAGGATCACGTCAAATTACAATGATGCTTCCGCTAAGCATGATTTTCGGCTTTTGTCGCGATTATGATAAAGTATTTCGCGGAGTAAAACATACTCTTATTTTAGATCGAGCAGACCAAAACGATTGCTTGTTTAGATCTGGAGGGGTTGATGTACAGTTTATCATAAACAAACTTTCTTTGTGGATGCCACGTATAACACCATCAATCACTAAAATGTCAGAACTAAATAACACGCTTGATAAGCATACAAACAGAATTTACTTTAAGCAGCATAAGGTATATCAGACAGCGGTTCCAAATACTACTGACTACACGTGGAGGGTCACAACAACATCAAGCGAACAACTGCCGAGAAATATCTTTGTCGTATTTCAACAACAAGCTCGACGAGGTAACCAACAACAAAATAATGCAGTATTTGATCACTCTGATGTCAGACGAATATACGCTAGATTAAATTCAAAGCAATATCCAGAACGAGCTATCGAGTGTAATTTTGCTGATGATGTTAATAAAAATATTTCTCGACCGTACATGTACCTGCTTGACGCAATACAAAAATATCAAGATGTTGAAGATGGAACTCAAATATCAGTAGAAGAATTTCGTACGCTTTATCCTATATTTCATTTTGATGTTAGTAAACATAACGAGCGAGCTGTAGACAGCACAGCGGATATTGAAAATTACCTGGACACTTGGGGCGGTTCCAGTAGCGCCGTTATACGTATACGCATTAGTGATTAGTGATAGATTTATCACGGTAGATTCTATTGGAGGTAAAATGACAGTTCAAGTTTAATCTACAGTTGTTATATAAAATGGCAAAGTATATTGTAAAAGAAGTGTATTTGACTGATGGCCAAGTTAAAAAATTAGTAGCTGCTACTGCAAAGCGAGAACAGGTATCATTAAAAATCAATCCTAATATTTCTGATGGTGTTTTAACAAAATTAATGCTAACAAAAAATCAAGTAAAAAAGTATGATCGTAAAAAAAAACTTTTGTTTTAAATTTGAGTGCTGCACAAATGACAGCGATGGCAAAAGAAGGTGGTTTTCTTGGTCCGGCATTATCAGTATTAACTAGTACAATAATACCTAAACTTTTGCCGGTGTTGGGAACATTAGGACTAGCAGCAGCGTCTGGAGCAATATCTGGCGCAACGAAGAAAGCAGTCGAAGGTAATGGTATCATTCGTGGAAGTGGAATAAAAAAATTGTAAATTTTATGTAAATAATATATTATAATGCCACAAAAGAAAAAGAAATCACCAACAACAAAAAAAAAGAAAGTAATAAAAACAAAATCACCAACACCAAAGTGCAAATGCATATGCAATCAAACAAAACAAGGAGGAATTATTCCGTTCGCTCCACTTTTGGCGGGACTAGCGGGAAGTCTGCTGCCAAATCTTTTAGGAATCGGACGTGGTCTAACATTACCAGGAACTCGTCGACCCCGTTGAGTAATTTTGATATCATTGATAAGTTAAAAGCGGTTCCTGGATTTCACGGAGTTTATTCTAAAGATGAGCTCTCAGCAATAAAAATCACCATCTGCTGTAAGTTCATGTGTTATTAATATACAAGATTTTAATGACGGATCTGGTACGCATTGGGTAGCAGTTTATAATAATAATTATTTTGACTCGTTTGGACTTCCTCCAAGCGATGTAATAAAAAAGTATATGAAAAAAAATTTTACAAAAGTATATTATTCGTCAAATCAACTCCAACCTGTTGGAACGTCTGCTTGTGGATATTATTGTATTATGTTTATCCGACAGATGAGCAGAAATCTTAATTTTTTAAAATTTATTTTACAGTTTGATAAGCAACCTTCTCACGCTAATGATGAGATCGCAATTAATTTTATCTAAACTTATAAGTATAATAATGTCAACATACTGTCTCAAGTGTAAAACTAAAACAGAAGGTATTAATGAAACAACAGAAAAAAACAAAAAACAACAGGATAATATTAAAAAGTATTTGTGCAATCTGTGGAAAAAGAAAAAATACATTTTTAAAGAAAACGTCCCCAGCGATAGTATCTCCAGCGACGTCGCTAGGATCTGGTTATCCTAATATTATTTTAGTCGACGACTAAAAATATAGAATGATATGCAACTGTGATTCTGACAGAGATTTGTGTATTGAGCAAAATAAAATTGTCGCATACTGTCAATGTTGTAACAACAGAGAAATAATAGGGTCAGGTATAGATATACATAAACTAATTGGAAAATTGCCAAAACCAAAAGGCGGTTGGACATTGCCAGGGCATCGGTATACTGGTCCATGGAATCCGCTACATCAACAACTAGATGAAAACGACAATCCATTGCCAGGCCAAGAGCCTTACAATCAAGTGGATGCAATAGCAATGCGTCATGATATCTGTTATCGTGATCATGAAAACTCAAAATTAGATTGTGATAAAGTAATGTTAGACGAATTACGTGATATGAAGCCAACAAATCTACGAGAACGTTTTGATAGAAAATTTGTTCAGGGATAATTGGAGCAAAATATAAACTTGGACTCGGAGAGTCTCGTCAATCACCTCACGATCGGGGAAATAAAGTATATGATGATCTTGCAGTCGAACTACACAGACCTAAAAAAAAAAGTTCCAACGACGTAAAGTTGTCGCTAATGGTGTAGATGATATCTGGGCAATAGATTTGGTGGATGTATCCAATCTAGCTCAGTTTAACGTTGGCGCTGATGGCGCTCCAAAAAGGTATTTGTTTAATGTTATAGATGTTTTTAGCAAATACGCTTTCAGTGTACCTGTTTCGGATAAGACAGGAACTTCAATGACCGATGCGCTAAAGCAGATAATAACGAGCACAGAAAGAAAACCAAACAAAATCTGGACTGATCATGGATCTGAGTTTTTTAACAAAAAGTTTGAACAGTTTCTAGAACAAAATAATATAAAAAGGTATGTTACAGGAAATGAGGGTAAAAGCGTTGTTGTTGAGAGATTTAATCGCACGCTAAACGAGAAAATACACGAAACATATGACAGCTAAAAACACCAACAGGTACATCGATGACCTTTCTCAAATCGTAAGCGAATATAATAACACGAAACATCGAACCATCAAAATGACACCTAAAAAAGCTGTTAAAAATCCAATATTAGCAATGAAAACATGTACCGCAGACATAAATTTAGGTTGGTGATAAAGTTAGAATTTCTTTGATGAAAAAGGTATTTGCAAAAGGATTTACTCCGAACTGGAGCGAAGAAGTTTTTGTAATTGATAAGGTACTTTTAACAGTACCTGTAACGTACGTTTTAAAAGATCTGGCAGGGGAACCGATTGTAGGTAGTTTTTATGAACAAGAACTACAGAAAACTGAGCAGGATGTTTTTGTTATCGAGAAAGTGATTAGAAAAAAAGGGATAAAAGTTTAGTCAAATGGCGTGGGTATAGTGATAAATTTAACAGTTGGATCCCAACCAAGCAGATTTCTTGACGTCGTTTGGCGCGAAAGAGGTTCCAAATGAGGCTTTATGTTATATGTTCAATGTTTGTAAAGAAATCACTTGGATTTCACGTCTAATACCCATATAACCCGCCCTTGAACTCGATTGGGGGGTTAGGGTATTGTATAAGTCTTTAATGTATGTGCCCTTTCTTGCCTCGGAACTCGAATGAGGAAGAGACGGGCATTGTATATGTTTTGTTTTTTTGTATATAAAAATATTTTAAAGATAAGAGAATACATTAGTAATAATAATAAATGGAATTTCAAGATATTACATCTATCATCACAGAAATATCAAATTTAAGAAATCAAGGAATCGTACTTTCTGAATTTTTGAATGAAGACAGACTTTTGAATGAATTTGAACAAATTGATATACAACTGAAACATGGAAGATATGTTCTACCTAAAATGTATTCACTGATAAAAAGAATCCAAAAAGCGGTTAATGCTTCTTTGTATAACAATGATATTAATTTATTCATTCGGCTATTTAGTATAGTTGAAGCCATTAGAAAGAAACTCGGGGAACAGTACCAAGTTCGGTCAGAGATTGCTTTGAAAGTTAAATCTATAAGACGTTTGATTGATGCAAGTATTGAAACCGACAATTGAAAAATCGTTAGCATTTCCAATAATGACATCAGAAGCAATAACTACCAGACTAGCCCGTGAGAGGTTAGCATTACTGAAAAAGTTTATACCAATTCGAGATAAAGTGCGAGATAAACTACAACTTAGACAGCAAGCGCAGACTGACTTTTCTATTGGAAGCGAACAACTTTTTGCCCCTGTAACTAAAGCCACTAAAGATATGAAACTTGCAACAGAACGTGCTATATACGGCGACATCCCTAAAGAGGGAGCAGTACCTATTATTGATGTATTAGGAAAGATTGCTACAGAAACTGAAAAAACTCACGAGGGGATAAAACAGCTTTCAGGTGAGTTACAAACTCAGCGAGAAATACAACAAATGGGTAATATTGATATTGATGATAACCCCGTTGAAGATGCTAGTGTTTCCACTAAAAAAAGTGTTCCTTTTAGCGAGAAATTCACTGATAAAGCTATAGAAGTAATCAAACAATTTCAATTGCTGAAAAAGGAAGACTATGCGTCATTTGGTGACTTTGCTATAAAAAGTTATTATAAGAGAGGGGAATTTTTAAAAGATGAGTATAAAAAAAACACAATAAAACGAGATCAATGGGTGGATTGGTTATTTAAAATTAATAAAGAAATCACCGGAAATTTAAAAAATAATACATTGGAATACAGAGCTTTTAAAATAGGAGTTGATTCGTATGGTTTAGAACAACAACAACAACAACAACAAGGTCGAGGTCGAGGTCGAGGTCGAGGTCAAGGTCGACAATCTCCAGAAATTCAAAATGTTTCCGAACCAGCTCCAGAAATTCAAAACGTTTCCGAATCAAAAAGTTCTTCAGGAGAGGGTTATGGAAGTTCTCATCATGATTCTCATATGTGTCCTAGTAATATCATTAATGATATATCACGACTTGAGGTTCTTATGGGAGGTAAGCGAGCTGGGAATAACTCAGTCGAAATAACTAATGAAGCATTTGATATTTGCAGACGATTATTCCAAGGTGGGATAATTGATATTCATACGTATCGAGAACTCTTGGATGAGTTAATGGACGGAATTCCGGGGGAATTTAGCGATTGAAATTGTATTTAGAAATTGCAAAGTCATTTCAAATAAGATGATAGTACACTATAATCACAATAAACCAACAAACGTGTATGTAGTGAACTCAAGATTGCCCGTTTATAAGGCATACTACGGTGACGGCCTTGGAAATATCATGGCTGGTTTATTCACAAGAACAGCCCCAAAAGTAGCACCAATTGCTAAACAATTAGCGATGAAAGCCATTGATGTTATTCGTAATAAGGGAATTAACGCTGTTGGAGATCTTGCAGGAACGGCCTTTTCTACCGCAAAGAATAGAATAACGTCATTGGTGAAATCTAGATTCGGACGAAAACCACCACCACCGCTACCTTCAACAACAATGATGCCTGCAAATGTCAGTAAAGTGATAAATAACGCAGTGGAACAAAAACTAGCATCATTAGCAATGACTTCACCAGATAGTAGTAATATTGCAAGTATGATAGCGGGAAGCGGTCTTGGAGGAAATCGTAAAAGAAAATGATTTAGAAAAACGATACGTTTTAGTATAAATGGCATTTAAAAAAATTGCTGATCCAGCGTTTGATATGGCGGCACCGGTGAATAAAGATGATTCTAAAATTAATTATCAGTATTATGCCTATCCTGCAAGAGAGCCAAATCAACGAGGGAGAGTTGAACTTCAAGTTCAAGATACAAGTAGATACTTTTTGCCGTGTGAGGCGTTTATTGAAGTAGAAGGAGAGCTTGTAACAAATGTTGCAGCTGATACGCCATATGGGAATGACCAAAATATCCGAGTTGGTTTCGTAAATAATGGCATTATGGCGCTATTTAACAGTGCAAGATATATCATTGATGGAAAAGAAATTGAATCAATAGAACAAAATGTTGATATTGCAACAACAATAATCGGACTTGCGAGATATTCTGATGATTATACAAGGTCGGCCGGTCCGTCTATGATGTTTGCTAAGGATACTTCTGAACATGCTGACCATATTCAGTTTATTAAAGTACGAACTGCGCAAGCTACTGCATTGGCTGATCAAGAACTCGCAGCTAATCTAGACCGTGAAGGCCAGCCAGCCGCTGAATTCGACATTTTAAAAAGGGTCAATGGTAATTTCAATCTAGGATTTGCAACACGAAATGGAACATTAAAAGGACAACATCGACGGTTTTAATGTGCTATTCCGTTACATCACATATTCGGATTCTGTAGAAATGTCAGAAAAGTCATCTATGGAGCAAAGCATACGGTTGTGTTAGTGCGAAAAGAAAATGACAATGATGCAATTTGGCGTGCTAATGGTGTTGATGATGGTAAAGTCATTTTAAATAAATTGACTTTATGGATACCCGTCTTGACACCAGCAGTTACAATAGAGCAACAATTACTATCGTTTATGGACACAGGTGGAAAATCATTGCTAAGTTGGCTAACAACAACGACTGATACGAAGCAGGATAATGTAAATGGCACATTTACATGGCACTTAGCATCAAAACAAGGTGTTTCAGCTCCACGTCATATCTTTATAGCGTTACAGGATGCAAATCGAGTAGGTCGTCAAGTATCTAGTCATATGATATTTGATAAATTAGGAGTAAGTGAAGTTTCATTGAGAATAAACGGACAACAAGAGCCAGCAGAGATTGTACAGCTTGATTATGATAACAACTACATAGCTCGTGTATATCATAGAATATTGTCGTATATGGGTCGTGATCAAAATGTTGATACTGGTTTGCAAATATCGCAAATTGATTTTGAAAAACACTATCCGATTTATTACTTTTCATTGGAACATCTTGACATGATGAGACAATCTGTTGTTGATATATACTTCCAAGCTCGGGTACAACGCCCTGCTGGTATAGCTGATTATAGAGCAGTTGCTGTCATTCTCAGTGATAAATCAATGTTGTTAGAAGGAGTTGGCGGACGAATGAGACTTATTGATGCACAAGTGGAAAATCTTTGATTTTCCAAACATGTAGTTAGGATTTTCACAATAAGATCAATTGAAAGTGTAAATTACATTTTAGAATAGAATGACATATAGTATTGTTAATGTCCAGTTGACTGATGGTCAGGTCAAGAAATTGAAATCAAAGTCGGCTAAAGAATGTGGAACTACAATAACGTTGAAACCCACTCAAATGTCCGGTGGTGCACATAAATTATCATTGACAGATCGTCAAATAAAACATTTCAATGATGCGCTAAAGAACAAACGAGGAGTTCAAATTGATTTTTCGAAAGCAGCTATCGCCAGTATGATAAAATCGGGTGGAATATTCCCGCTGTTAGCTGCTATTCCAGCATTGATTGCAGCGGCTGCCCCAGCGGTTGCGAAGGCGGCAGCGTTAGGAGCCGTTGGTACTGCTGCAGGAATGGCCCTGAAAAAAGCTACTGGGAAAGGCTATAAAAAAAAAGGAAAGGGTCTAAGACTACCAGGAACTCCACACAATTGGTACAAGGGCACGGGCCTAAGAATACCAGGAACGGCTTATTAGTGGAAAACTCCCTAGGATTTTCACCAATGTCCAATTTTGATTTAATTGATGCTGTAAAATCATTATCAATAAAAAACTTTAGAGGAGTTTTCATGAGAGATCAATTACCGTCAAAACCAATGAAAAATGAAACGGGTATTATCAATCTTGATAACAGCAGCGGAAAAGGAACTCATTGGGTCGCATATGCAATTGATCCACGTGGAATTGTCTATTTTGATTCATATGGATTAGCTCCACCAAAAGAATTCATGCGATATGTATCCACAATAACAAAGTCATCTCCAATTTTTTATTCCACGCTACCAACACAACAGTTAAATGATCCACCGATATGCGGTCGTGAGGTATTAAACTTCCTTGCAGAGATATCTAAATTTCCAAGAAAACCACCACAAGTTGTTGTTAATGAATATACTAGCAGGCAATGGCAAAAACGATAGCGTTATGATTTAGAAAAACGTAGCATTTTCGTATAATGATTGATATTTGGGGACGACCTTTATCAGAATAAAAAAAAACAGAAACCGATAGCAAATTCGCTGTCGAAAGTGTAAAAAAAATAATCGAAGATGAAATCGCCGAGACATTAAATTTGTCAAGTGTAGATCCTGGGGAAATAGTTGTATTTCAAGATCGCCAGGGCAAATTGAAATCTAGTAATGTTTCATTGGATGATGTCTTAATACGAAGACGTGACGTCGTTGAAGATACAATAGCGTTATATTCAAATGATGGAAAACTCAAACCGGGTGTACTCGTTTCTACAATCACAGATGCATTAAAAAATTTAAATGAAGAACTTGAAAAACATATAACAACATATACTTCCCTTCGTAGAAATATTATCAATAAATTCTTTGGAACACCAGCGGTAACCTCTCCATCTCTCGCTGAAATTAAATCCAATTTTGATGAAATTAAATCCAGTATTAAAAATATTAATGATGCTGGATTTAGTATTATTAGAGATAGCATTAATAGTATTAAAAAATCTATCGAGGATATTACAAAATTTAAAACAGACAATCTTCCGCTACTTGAAAGAATAAAGATTCCTCATGAGAGAAATATCATAAATATGATATACACAGTTCTCTCTGGATCATTAGATTGGGAACCTAAAAAGAATACAGTAACCCTCACTGTGTCAAACAAGGGTATTTATCGATTAACAATAGTGTCACTGAATCAGTTTAATATATCATCATCGACTTCATATGGATACAACAACGTGATTTCAACGACTATTGACGTGGGTGAATACAAACGGTTTACAATAACAAGCACTGATCCTAATTTAAATAAGACATCATTTGTATGGTACATGGAGTTTGTAGCTGATCTAAATTAGAATTTTTAACAATTAAAAACCACTTGAGGCTTTAAAATAATATGATTCCATCATCGCAATATCGCTATGATACCGTCAAAGACTTCTTAACAAAACTCAAAACACTCATTGATGAATATGAAATAAAAATTAAAAAGTATCGCAGGAGAATTACCGCAATTGATGTTACAGTATACTCGGTATCTGGTATAATGGCCGGTGCTGGTATTATACTATCTTCAGTAACAATGGTAGCTCCGATTGCTGTCCCAATTGCTATTTCCGCGGTGACAACATTTGCTGGACTTGCAAATGCTATTACTAAAAAAATATCATCGTGTTCTCAAGAAAAACTTAACGACTATATAGTAAAACATCAAGCAGTATCTAACGGTTACTCACAATTATCCTCGTTGATGTCATCATCGATTGATGATACGATAATTACCGAAGACGAATTCTCCGCGATGATACGTATTTATGATACTACGATTAAAAACGCTAGCGTTTTTTCATCTATTGCAAAATTAGACATTGTGAATAATAATAATAATGTCGCAAGAGATTCAACTACTTCAGCGGATAGCAGAAAATACCACTCCGCGGAAAACAAGTATGATATCAATATCGTCAACAAACCCTAAATTCAGTGTGAATTTTCCCTCACCTGTTTCAGTAAAGGAAATCGCGTTGGCAAAATTACGAGTGTATCATAGTTGGCCTAATATCAGATCGGTTCCATTTGGCGGTCAGAGACCTAATAATTCCCTGGTATTTGCATATAGGAATAAAAAAGATGACACTCCAGATTGGAACGTTGTTTCAATACCAACTGGGTCCTATCAAATTGAGCAAATTAATAATGAATTACAACGTAGAATAAAATCCATTACTAAAAAAGAATCAAAAATTGCGATAACAGTTCATGAACCAACACTGTCATCTACAATTGAAATAGGCTCTCCTGGGTATGTTGTAGATATTTATAACAGTTCAATAAGAACAGTATTAGGATGGCCCGAAGATCCACCTAGAAGTGCTGATAATTCCACGCCCGAGCCTGTAAAATCTGATTACGTCACTGATGAAATAGGACCTGAAAATCCATCAAAAACCTATAAAAAATTCGAGGATATAAACTTCACAAAAAGATATCGATATAAGAATCAATATGGTGAAGATGTGTGGAGAATTCCATTTTTTAATGATTATATCCCACAGGAAGGTGAAATTCTGGAAATACATGAAACAAGTCCAACATTTGTAGATATTAAAGATCACATCCTTGATAGAATGAATAATGATTTTTTGTCGTTATTACCCTCATTAAGATCTGGCTTTCTTTCACAAGCTGAGTTTACTAGTGTAGTCTCCGCGGGTAATAAAATCATCGATGACATGGAAATATTTAATTCGAGGATTACTAATCTCTTCACTGATGAAAATAGCCCGATTTCAAAAACTAGCTCAGCTCAAGATTATAAAAAAAATATAAATGAAAATCCAAATTATAAATTACCAGGATATAATGTTCCCGAGTTAAAGAAAAAACTCAGAACTGCCATCGACGAAGGATTTAATAAAATTTATCAATCATGGAAAGATAGCCAGCCGAAGCCTATTATCCTCACTTATAATAATTCTCCCGACGGCGACGGTAGACATATCGCACCGAACAATGTGGATATTTCATCGGTGATCGCACTTAATTTAACGTGTGATGTAATCGAAGGAAGTTATCAAATTAATATGGAACAATCAAATCAAGCCCGACAAGGTTACATTCTTTATTCATTTGCACCAACAGCACCCCCCGGATTTTTAATTGTTGAGAATCCGACTAATCCAGTCTATATGCAATGTCAAAATGATTCACTAACCAGAATTAATTTTACACTCACCGATCAGTCAAATAATTTAATTGATCTACGTGGTGAAGTATTATCGATTAGTCTGTTTGTGAAAAGCTAACAAATAATTTGTATTAATCAGCAGCAGAGAGGGTGAAATGACAACATATTTGCGACCGTAGATGGCAGCAATTTGAGTGTGGTTATGACAATGTATTTGCGACAAAATCGCTAAGGCTCCATTTGTAAAATGGGGTCTTTATTTTTTTTTTTGGTTAAAATATGAGATTTCGTAGGAAGGTTCCATTGGCATTCTGAGGCTTTAATCGATTCTGTCGCAAAAATTTGTAGACGTAGATGGCAGCAATTTGAGTGTGGTTATGACAATGTATTCACGACAAAATCGCTAAGGCTCCATTTGTAAAATGGGACCTATAATTTTTTTTTGGTTAAAATATGAGATTTCGTAAGAAGGCTCCATTGGCATTCTGAGGCTTTAATCGATTTTGTCGCAAATATATTGTTGTAGGATTCACCCTCTCTGCTGCTACTAATTTTATTTCTAGTAATGTTTATTGTGCTCATTAAATCTTACACTGAGATAGCAATAGTGGGGTTTAAATTGAATACAAAGTTAGTGATGATGTTGTTTAAATTGTACCCATAGTAATAGGTGTGTGATGTCAGAATACAAATTTAACATGAGAGGATCTGCAAGAAAGCCCATCATCTGGAAAATTGAGACCATGTAAATAAATGCATGCACTTTTGAGGGTAAATCTTTTATAGCTACCTTATTTCTGTAATTGTTTGCTGACTTGAGTGTAAAATATACCACAAAATATATATCAAAGAAAATCAAATTCACAGCAATTAACGCACCAGAAGGTGTAACACGACCATCTCGGTACTCGTTTCTTTGTATTTGTGTTCTTAACACGTAGTCATTAAAATCCCTGGTTTTGTTTAAGTAACTAAAAAGGGATTTAAAAGGATGGAAACTTCCAATTCACAGACTGATATAACCAAGCAATAAATGTCAAATTCAAATCGTATGTACAACAAACAGAGCCTAGTTAAATCTCACGAGAATGATCATACACAAAAGGTCTTACCAAACTGACGCTGGTTTGTGGGCGTATAATGTCATCCTGAAAAACTATGGTATCCAGACCCTGAAATTACAAATTTCATTTTAATTAGTTAAGATGCATTAAAAGAAACATTATCACTCATCGCTTTTTCTTCATTTTTAGGAAATCAATATTTTTCAAGAAAGTTTCTCAATCAGTTTAACATGAGTCGATTGACTATTTTCTTCAAAACCGTATCAAAGAATGCGTTTACTTTCTTTTTTCTTGCATACCATTTTCATAAAGTATTTGTACAGTGAATTAGCTTCTGTTTAATAATTATAGATATACTTCTTTAATACCTCTATAGTAATGCATTTGTTTGGAATAATAACGCCTGATTAATTATCTGTCATAGATAAATAGTTCTAAATTGATAAATATCTTTTGGTTAACAACTTTTGATTAAAAACTTGTTTATCTGAAGGCCAGCAAATTGTTTCTATACTGATATTATTTGCTACAGTGCTGGAATTTTAAACCGAAAGACAGAAATCATCAGCGATATGTGCCTATTATGCGGTATGACAGAGGTACAATTTCTCTGGATTCAAGCCATTTGGCTGTGTTAGAAACAAAGAAACATGTTGCATCATAGTTTCCTATCTTCCAAGTATCCGTTCTTGGAAAAAATGTATCGAGTTATTTTAGCCTTGTTTAAAAAGTACACTATACAGTGTCCAGCGTTAACGTTTCTGTTGCCTTCAGATTATATACAACTTTCACAACACAAATGAATCGCATGCTACCATGTCAGTTTAAGATATAGACAAGTCATTTACACAAATGTGTTTTAAATACTCATTATTGGCAAAACCTTTGATTTATGATCTTTTTAGCAGACTTGTGAAATCAACTTAAGACTATAGTTACTTAATCGAATTTGTTTTAGAAAATCTTACAAAAGCATCCTTTCGTTTTAGGTTCGTCACTTGCACGAAAACTGCTACTGGTTTCTTAGGCACTATGTCTTTTGGTGGAGGCTGAGGTTTCCTTGGCATACAGCGTCTCGGGGGCTTATATCTCTTCCTCTTGGCAAAGGCACTACTGACGTGCTATTTAATAGATTCATTTGGTATTCAATGCCATTTTAGTAGGACAAAACAACAAAGCATAGTCAAAATGATCACAAGGAGAAATAATATGATAAACTTACTTCTCAAGTAGCGATTATCAACAAAAATCAATCAATCCATATTTTGTTTTTTTTTTTTTCATTTTTGTTTCTTTGTATTTAATTGCAATGATTATTTTTCTCGGATTCGGGATTATATTTTTAGCAGTGAGATATATTTGTATCACAAAGTTTGGTTATTCAAGACAAAAATGTACTATGTAATAATTAACATTTAGTTCGACTTACCCTGGTAACACTGTCAACAGGAAGTTAAAATGATTGGTCAGTATCAGGGACGTACTTTCTGTGCGTGATCACTATGAGTAAACAACCTTTATAATGAATGGTTTTCAAGTGGAGTGCAATTGGCCGACCTATAAAAAATTAGCGCACTAAGAGACCACATAACCAATCTCGAGAGACTTCAAAAGAGGCATTGGGGTTCTAAATAAGCAATCTAATATTTTTCAGACAAAGGCATTCAAAACCTTGAAGGAACAAAGTGTATATTTTTTATTTGTTGCCTAGATTGTTTATTCATCGTCTAATTTTTGTATATAATAATTTATTTACCTGGGGACTCAACAAGTTGACTATTTTATTTATAAACATTGTACAAGATATTCGTGGAATTTATTCTGGAATTATTCGGAAACAAAGACTTTGATTCAAATGAAGAAGTTTTGTTATTCGTATATTGGACTTCATCTGACGTCATCGCCTTCCATATTTATACGTCGTCGGGACTCGAATCTGGATTCTTATAGGAATATTTAGTGATAGGGGTGGTGTTTTCATTCTTAGTATAAAATTTTGGATTATATTCACAGACTCTAAGTCCTATTTACCAATTTTTAAATATTTGTCAAAAATAAATTGTTTTGCTAAAATATATAAAGCTTGTTGGCTTTCACTATTATTCTTCGTTACTGAGTAAGACCCTTGTCACGAAACAAGAGATAGATAGATAGATAGATAGATAGATAGATAGATAGATAGATAGATAGATAGATGGATGGATGGATGGATGGATGGATGGATGGATGGATGGATGGATGGATGGATGGATGGATGGATGGATGGATGGATGGATGGATGGATGGATAGATAGATAGATAGATAGATAGATAGATAGATAGATAGATAGATAGATAGATAGATAGATAGATAGATAGATAGACAGATGTAAGACCCTTGTCACGAAACAATAGATAGATAGATAGATAGATAGATAGATAGATAGATAGATAGATAGATAGATAGATAGATAGATAGATAGATAGATAGATAGATAGATAGATAGATAGATATGGTCGATAAACTAAGTAACAGACAGAAATGAAGAAAACAAGATTTGTAAACCTTTAGCAAATATTTGTATTATCATGTAAAAACTGTAAATGTGAAATGAAATTGTAGTATTATGAAGTGAATCCCAAATTATCCTGAAGATTTATTTTAAAATCCAAAACAATGAAAAGTCCCGTATTATCTTCAGAACCAGAAATGTACTAGTCAAACAATCGTGACTTTCTCAAAATATTGTAGTCCAGATTTCCTCTAACTAATTGACAAAGTTAGAGAAAAATAGTCCAAAAAACTGAGCACTTTCTATTTCTACTGAACAGTCCAAACAAATGTTTTTCCTCTGAAATAATATCCTAAATACAACATAAAACACATCTGCAGACTTAATATTACAACAGAAACACTAAAAATAATAATGTCTCTAAAATAAAAACGAATCAGACCTGTGTTCTTCTTTTGGACACTTTCAGCAGTATGTGAAGACTATATGTTGCAATATAATGCACGTGACAAATCCTACTACTCAATTTAATATTTCAAAATACTTATTCATGTGACCTAACTCCTACAATAGGACTTGACCTAATTCTTCAAATAAATCACAGATGGATTTGTCCAGTGGGAGTAGGGTCAAATCTCGTATACATATTTATTAGTAGTAGTAATTATCAACACATAACTTGAACGTCTATTTAGGGATAAAATATAATTTTAACGTCCTTTAATATATTTAAACAGGCCATATGCACCTAAGCGAAATTAAACTAAGAATAATCCCTACCAATTTCAGCCATAAATTATATATGTTGATTCGTACGCAAAGTATTGACTCTTGCACGTTCAAAATCAAAGACATAACAATATATATATATATATATATATATATATATATATATATATATATATATATATATATATATATATATATACATACATACATACATACATACATACACACAGAAAGAGAGAGGGGTACTGTGTTGTTAGGTCAATTTACCTATAAGAACCTTTCAGGTCAATTCCAACTATCTCTTTTATGTTTTACTTACAAGCTGTACATTCTTTCTATCGTGCTTTTGAACACATCCTTCGTTTGCAAATGATTTCTTATCGCCAGAAGCTGTGGAAGACAAAATCTCCGTCTTTTCCTGAAAGCAAAATGCAAATGGTGCTAATAGGAATGCGGCCTATTATGGGGGTTTTATGCTTTGCTTACTAATTTGTCTTGGAAATGGAAAATTTACGTAACTGATCATGACAGGGTTCCTCCTGATAATTGAAAATTTGACATGCAAGATCTCGTCTTTATTAATGTTCGATCATGCAAAGATAGCGAGACTCAGATTCGTATTAAGGGATGCCTTAGCAATGTATCCTATCAGATAGCCTACGGTAAAAATGTTTTGAAGATATGGTTAAGACTTAACGTGTGCTAGGTTCATTTCTTAAAATGATTTTTTAAAATGTAATTTCTACAATGTAATTCACAAGCATATGATCATGCAAACATGGCAATGGACGTGTGCGTTTATACTTACATTGTCTTATCATGGCAATGGACGTGTGCGTTTATACTTACATTGTCTTATCATGGCAATGGACGTGTGCGTTTATACTTACATTGTCTTATCATGGCAATGGACGTGTGCGTTTATACTTACATTGTCTTATCATGGCAATGGACGTGTGCGTTTATACTTACATTGTCTTATCATGGCAATGGACGTGTGCGTTTATACTTACATTGTCTTATCATGGCAATGGACGTGTGCGTTTATACTTACATTGTCTTTTCATGGCAATGGACGTGTGCGTTTATACTTACATTGTCTTATCATGGCAAATGACGTGAGCTTTTGTACTTATATTGTCTTATCATGGCAAAGGATGTGTGATTTTTTAATTACATTGTACTGTCAGGGCAATGAATGTGGGTTTTTTTAATTACATTGTACTGTCAGGGCAATGGATGTGTGATTTTTTTAAATAAATAAGCCGAGAGGATAGATCGTTATGAGAAAGCTGAATTGTTCTTGCTAATTTATTAGTGCGCAAAGAACGTCGTTAATTGATTTTAATTGTGAGTAAAATGTATTAAAGTACAAATTTCTCTTCGTTTAATATGTAGATCCGTCACGTGACATTTGTGTAAAATGTGTACAATGCACAAATGTCTCTTACCTTAATATGTAGACTTATCACGTTCAAAATGTGTACATATACAAATTCACACTTACTCTAACATGTAGACCGGTCACGTACAGAATGTATACATGTACAAATTCACGCTACCTTGATGTTGTATTCTGTCGGCCGCTAAAGGCCAACGTATATTATACTGTAAACATGACTAGAGAAATAAGACCAGACCAAGTCATTGCGCTGTATACGTAGAAAATAAAACAAACGGGATCAGGTCATTATGCTGTATACGTGACTAGAAAAAAAAAAAAAACTCACCAGGCATTAAGCTGCATACATAACAATAAAAAATACACCGGCCCAGGTCATAGTGCTGTACACGTGACTATAAAAAAATAGTCCAGGCCACGTCACTTTCCTGTATACGTGACTAGAACAAAAAAATAGTCCAGGCCACGTCACTTTCCCGTATACGTGATTAGAAAAGATACACCAGACCAGATCATTATGCTGTATACATGATTAGAATAAATAGACCGGAACGGTTGATTAGGTTTTATACGTGATTAGAAACGATAGATCTGACCAGGTCAAAATCCTGTATACATGATTGGAAAATATAGATTGGACCAAACCATTACACTCTATATATGACTAGTAAAGACAGACCGGACTAGGTCATTAAGGTATATATGTGACTAGAAAATAAGACCGGACGATGTCGTTGTACTGCATACTTGATTACAAAAGCTAGACTGGACCATGTAGGTCATTAAACTGTATACGTGTTTAGAATAGATAGACTGGACCAGGTCATTACGCGGTATTACGTGACTAGAAAAAATAGACCGGACCAGGTAATTACACTCTTTATATTACTAGAAAATACAGACCCGACCAGGTCAATACATTGTATACGTGACTAGAATAAATAGACCAGACCAGGTCATTACGTTGTATACGTGATTAGAATAAATAGACAGGACCCGGTCATTACGTTGTATACGTGACTAGAATAAATAGACAGGACCAGGTCATTACGTTGTATACGTGGCTAAAATAAAAAGACCGGACCATGTATGTATGTATATGTATATATATATATATATATATATATATATATATATATATATATATATATATATGCAATAAACTGACGACGAACAGTACGAAACTAGTAACTAACTAGCCTAAGCGCTTTCGACTCTTAATGAGTCTTTTTCAAAGGCAAATACAAAACATAGTTACGACAAACAAATAAACACAAAAACGTTGTGTTTGTAAACCTCTACATTTCTGTCTTCACATGTGCTAACACTATAAATACAACCAGCTTGTATAGACTAGTTGCGGAAACTGAAAACGTATAATTCCCTAAAAGTCTACAAGCCAAAGCGACATCTATGTTTACTTTGTGTACATATGTAACGCAGATTATATCCCGGATATTTGATTCTATACCGGTTATTCTTATGGTAAAAATTGAAGGATAATAAGAAGATTTAGAAAATGTTAAATTCTACTAGTGCATAGTTTTCATTTTCTAGTCTTCTTGGTTTAGACCGCTTGGTTTCAATGTTCTAAGGCGGCGTATCCAGTATGATTCTTTTTCCTTCCTGGTTTCGGAACTCCAGCTGTGGTTGTTAGCAATAGCGATAAGTATTATATCACTGAAAGTGTGGCCAGGGGAGGAGAAGTGTTCTGCGACCGGGCTTCTGTACAGCTTTTTTGTCATCCAATCAGATCTATGAAGGTTTATCCTTATGTGTAGCTTTTCAGTTTCTCCCACGTACTGAAGGCCACATTTTTGTCATCCAATCAGATCTATGAAGGTTTAGGTACAGAAGCCCGGTCGCAGAACACTTCTCCTCCCCTGGCCACACTTTCAGTGATATAATACTTATCGCTATTGCTAACAACCACAGCTGGAGTTCCGAAACCAGGAAGGAAAAAGAATCATACTGGATACGCCGCCTTAGAACATTGAAACCAAGCGGTCTAAACCAAGAAGACTAGAAAATGAAAACTATGCACTAGTAGAATTTAACATTTTCTAAATCTTCTTATTATCCTTCAATTTTTACTATAAGAATAACCGGTATAGATTCAAATATCCGGGATATAATCTGCGTTACATATGTACACAAAGTAAAAATAGATGTCGCTTTGGCTTGTAGACTTTTAGGGAATTATACAACGTTTTCAGTTTCCGCAACTAGTCTATACAAGCTGGTTGTATTTATAGTGTTAGCACATGTGAAGACAGAAATGTAGAGGTTTACAAACACAACGTTTTTGTGTTAATTTTTTGTCGTAACTATGTTTTGTATTTGCCTTTGAAAAAGACTCATTAAGAGTCGAAAGCGCTTAGGCTAGTTAGTTACTAGTTTCGTACTGTTCGTCGTCAGTTTATTGCATCTATTTTAATTAATCCCTGACAAACGTGATCCCTTGGTGGATCCAGTACGCTTGAGAGGGTTGTTATTCGCCATATGATTTGTATTCTTTATATATATATATATATATATATATATATATATATATATATATATATATATATATATATATATATATATATATATATGTATGTATGTATGTATGTATGTGTGTGTGTGTGTGTGTTTCGAAATGAGTTGACCCAATATTATGCGAATGGTATCAGTTAATGATTTAGAAATGAATTGACATAGTTTATAAATGGTATCAATATATTCTAATGATTTAGAATTTCATTAACCCAATATATGAATGTTAACTATATGTGATATTAATATAAAGTCTTATTGACCCAATTTAAAAATGATGTATACATATGATAATGATTGAGAATCATACTTACCCTATTTATGACTGGCATCTATGTGTATTTACAATGTAGAAAAGTATTGTCCCAAGTTATGATTTTTACACGCCAAATTTTTTTATATTGATTGTGTGTGGCGGCAGGTAATCGAAAGCCGTGTTGGTTATAAATTGTATTATAAAGTCAATGTTTTAACCAAATTGTAACCAAGACTTTAGAATTATAGTCTTAACATGTGTGACACTTGCAATATAAGCTACCGGCCTGAAGAATAGTGGACGCCTCCTAAAATATTCGTAGGAATACAAGATATGCGATGATCATTGGGCAATGAAAATCTATATCAGGTTGATTTCAAGCAAACATGTTTGAAAATATTTAATAAGTAAGATAATTCGTGGATGCCGCTTTCTCGTAAAGACTATGAATTAAGAACCACTTCGATACTCTAACATCTACTTAGCATCTCATGGATGGACTTTAAATCTAGCTCTATCGGTAGTGGCATCATAATAATACCCATCAGGATAATTATCCTTTTATTATTAATTTAAATCCTCTAAATATTTTTATACTACTGCGACATATATGTTTCCTGATAAATCTTTTACCCCAACTTAATCGAGATCACTCTTCTAAGTCATTCGTCTTTACGCATATACACTTTTCATAGGAATACCCATCAACGGCGTGTTTAATTTGAGCGGAGGAAATTAGTTTCAAGTGTGTTGAAAAAATAATCTTAGGAAATGAAAGATGTTTCTGTTTGCTGTCAAAAGGCCTAAGACGTAGAGGAATGTATTAAAACAGATAACCTGACTAATTACATTGCATGTCAAGATGGGATTACATGTAAATGCTTTCATTCCGTCAAACCATCTGCACAAAATAATAATGGCCGGATTTAGCTCCTGATAAACGTGCGGTCCAGTTCAAGGTATACATTGCAAATTATTTCAGTGGTGTGTGTGTAGCTTTTCCTGTAACATCTTGTTTATTGGCATAGTCAACCCTTACAATGAAATTATATGCACTAGAGTTAGGTACCGCACACACACACAAACACACACACACAAACACACACACACAAAAACACACACACACACAAACAAACACACACAAACACACACACAAACACACACACACACAAACACACACACACAAACACACACACAAACACACACACACAAACACACACACAAACACACACACAAACACACACACACACAAACACACACACAAACACACACACACACAAACACACACATCTACTTATACCACACTATGTTCATCTGACAAGGAAATTTAATCATAATATGCCATGTCTAAAAATAAATTTGCTATAAACCCAACATAGCAAACTATTTATATTACACCACATCCACAGACAAAGAAAACTATTTATAATATGCCATGTGTACCCTACATAGCAACCTATTTATATTACACCACATCCACAGACAAGGAAAAGTATTTATAATATGCCATGTGTACCCTACATAGCAACCTATTTATATTACACCACATCCACAGACAAGGAAAACTATTTATAATATGCCATGTGTACCCTACATAGCAAACTATATATATTACACCACATCCACAGACAATGAAAACAATTTATAATATGCCATGTGTACCCTACATAGCAACCTATTTATATTACACCACATCCACAGACAAGGAAAACTATTTATAATATGTCATGTGTACCCTACAAAGCAACCTGTTTATACTGCACCACATCCACAGACAAGGAAAACTATTTATAATATGCCATGTGTACCCTACATAGCAACCTGTTTATACTGCACCACATCCACAGACAAGGAAAACGATTTATAATATGCCATGTGTACCCTACATAGCAAACCTGTTTATACTGCACCACATCCACAGACAAGGAAAACTATTTATAATATGCCATGTGTACCCTACAGAACAACCTGTTTATACTACACCACATCGACAGACAAGGAAAACTATTTATAATATGTGTACCCTACATAGCAACCTGTTTATACTGTACCACGTCCACAGACAAGGAAAACTATTAATAATATGTGTACCCTACATAGCAACCTGTTTATTCTGCACCACATCCACAGACAAGGAAACCTATTTATAATATGCCATGTGTACCCTACATAGCAACCTGTTTATACTGCACCACATCCACAGACAAGGAAAACTATTTATAATATGCCATGTGTACCTTACAGAGCAACCTGTTTATACTACACAACATCCACAGACAAGGAAAACTATTTTTAATATGCCATGTGTACCCTACATAGCAACCTGTTTATACTGCACCACTTCCACGGACAAGGAAAACTATTTATAATATGCCATGTTTACCCTACGTAACAACTTGTTTATACTGCACCACATCCACAGACAAGGAAAACTATTTATAATATGCCATGTGTACCCTACATAGAAACCTATTTATACTACACCACATCCACAGACAAGGAAAACTATTTATAATATGTGTACCCTATATAGCAACCTGTTTATACTGCACCACATCCACAGACAAGGAAAACTATTTATAATATGCCATGTGTACCCTACATAGCAACCTGTTTATACTGCACCACATCCACAGACAAGGAAAACTATTTATAATATGTGTACCCTACATAGCAACCTGTTTATACTGCACAACATCCACAGACAATGAAAATTATTTATAATATGCCATGTGTACCCTACATAGCAAACTGTTTATACTACACCACATCCACAGACAAGGAAAACAATTTATAATATGCCATGTGTACCCTACATAGCAACCTGTTTATACTACACCACATCGACAGACAAGGAAAACTATTTATAATATGCCATGTGTTCCCTACATAGCAACCTGTTTTTACTGCACCACATCCACAGACAAGGAAAATTATTTATAATATGCCATGTTTACCCTACATAGCAACCTGTTTATACTACACCATATCGACAGACAAGGAAAACTATTTATAATATGCCATGTGTACCCTACATAGCAACCTGTTTATACTACACCATATCGACAGACAAGGAAAACTATTTATAATATGCCATGTGTACCTTTCACTGGCAACACGTGAGATATCATGATTAAAAAGCTGCATAAAAATGACGTCAATCTTTCGGCGGCAGTAACTGTGGTAATGTAGGAAGCTGATAACCAGATTCCACTTATGTCACACCAATACAGAGCTGACGTTACATGATGTTACATAAATACAAAAATGACATTAGATCAATATAGAACCGACGTGTCGCGACGTGAATATAGAGCTGCATCTAAAACAATTTAGAAGTACAACAATAATAATTCAATGTCTGAAGACAAATGTGAGAGAGCTAAATAATCAAAAGCTTTAATTATCTATTATACCGATGAAGATCGAACTCTGAAAAAAAACTTATTTAATATGTGATCAATATAAGATAAGAACGGTTTTATTGTGTAGATAGAAAGATCTGCTAACCTAATAATACGACATCATAACTACGCTAAAATAAGGTGTTGAACATGTACCCAAGAAACGCTCACAGTCCAATTGAACATGTACCCTAGACATGCTCACAGTCCAATTAAACATGTACCCTAGAATTGCTCACAGTGCAATTGAACATGTACAGAGAAATACTCACAGTCCAATTGAGCATGTACCCAAGAAATGCTCACAGTCCCATTGAAAATGTACCCTAGAAATGCTCACAGTCCAATTGAATATGTACCCAAGAAACACTCACAGTCCAATTGAACATGCACCCAAGAAATGCTCACAGTCCAATAAAACATGTACCGAAGAAAAACTCACAGTCCAATTTAATATGAGCATGTACCAAAGAAACACTCACAGTCCAACTGAGCATCTACCCAAGAAACGCTCACAGTCCAATTGAACATGTACCCAAGAAACGCTCACAGTCCAATTGAACATGTACCCAAGAAACGCTCACAGTCCAATTGAACATGTACCCTAGAAATGCTCAGTCTAATTGAACATGTACCCAAGAAACACTCACAGTCCAATTAAACATGTACCCAGGAAACGCTCACAGTCCAATTGAACATGTACCCTAGAAATGCTCAGTCTAATTGAACATGTACCCAAGAAACACTCACAGTCCAATTGAACATGTATCCAAGAAACACTCACAGTGTAATTGAACATGTGCTCAAGAAACGCTCACATTCCAATTGAACATGTACGCAAGAAACGCTCACAGTCCAATTGAACATGTACACTGGAAACACTTAGTCTTGCTCAGCCCAGGGCTTATTAATGTCAAGCTTACTAGTACATTTGTACTAAATTGCAATAAGTGAACAATTCATGTGCAGAATCAATTGTACCCTGAAAAGTTTTCGCCTTATCTCAGCAAATTGATGTATAATACAGACAGTTGAACACGATATCACCAATATAAAGCTGCGTAACAACTGAACTTGAAATTCAATTAATACGAGTCGCATTATTGCGCAGAAATGAAGATGAATGGATCCAAACCACAGGTACTAAAACTCCGCTAAATAATGACCTGAAATAATAATATCCAGTCTCGGCCAATATCCTCTTAATATCAACATGTGTACCAGACTGACTTGAAATCCAATCATAAACTAAAGAGTTGTTCCGCGTAAATGAAATTAATTTCTTTTTTCTTCATTATCCCCGTAGTAGGTTTACCTTTAACGGAAATACGAGTAGTTAGGTCTCTCAATCACTGGTTATTATTTTGATAGATTATGATGCAGAATGCTGGCATTAAACTCAAGATAGACCTTGTTAAACTGTCTATGCCACTTTTTTTTAAAAATAAAAGAAATTGAGTGACTTACTGTGCAGGAACGACATCTGCTGGCTCTGACAAATGAGGGCCATAACTCTGATATATAATGCAGAGAGCTGGGAATTAAATTTCGAGAAAGTCTCAAAAAGTATGGTATTTCTGTTATTATAAGGAAACAAACGTTGGCAGGTCAGAGGCTATAACTCCTCAAAGGGTGATAAAAAGGTAATAATGAAACACAAGCAAGCATGGTATTATCATCAAGCAGCATGCCAAGTTTTGACAAAATCCACTAAAAGTTAAGGGATTTACTTTTTAGAAAAGAATGTGAGCGTATCTGAAAAACAAGGCCAATACTTATACTACGCGATGATATAGAATGCTGAGGATTCAACATAGGCTAGGTCTCACCAACATCAGGCTGCATACTAAACTAGGATGAAATCGAATAATAATTTTGTCATTTATTGAGCAGAAACGAGAGCAGATACGTTTTCAAATCACGTGATATGACACTGCAGTGATAATACATATCGCTACGAATCAAGCTCATTTAAAGTCTTATTAATGTAAAGTTGCATACTAAATTTGTGTATCATGATTAAGGAAGATATGCAGAAACGAGTTTCTAGAATCAGGGGCCATAACTCTGCTCGACGATAATGTATAATGATGACAATATCACTCTTCTTAGGCATCACCGGAATCCAATGCAATGGCGTCAATATGGTTTGTATCATCCAGTGCGGTAAGTCATGGTCTCAACCCTATGGTCCGCCTTCCTGCACAAAAATTTGAAGCATTTATAGACAGTCATGTGCGGTAACTCATGGTGTCAACCCATGGACCTCCATCCTGCAGACATTCATTTTGGTGTAACCCTCTCTGACAGTGTCACCCGGTGCGGTCCACACCTTCCGCACCCCTGGTGATGCCTCTGATTCAATGACATACCAACTTTGCTTGAAATCTAATAATTATTGATGGTGTTATTGTGCGGGAAAGAAAGTGAAGTGTGATGGAATAACTAACATACTAAGCAAGTAAATACTCACATCCTGTCTCATTCTGTAGAGAAAAAAAAATAAAAGGAGAAAAAGCAGTCTAAGTAAATCAAAAAAGTGCTGTTTAACCTACTACGAAATGCAATTTGGTCATTTTCTGCTGAGGAAAATGACCCATAAATCAATACATTGTTACGAAGGTAACTGGCATTACAGCTCGTGTATATATCTGTCATGGAAATCAAAGAAGCATTTAAGAGATGCAGACTTTTTTGTGACAGCGAACAGACCATGTCGTAAGTAGACTGAGTGAACCTGAAGCGAACGTAATTATTACTTGAATCCAAAGGACTCAGAAGTAAAATCAATGATACCGAAGCATGGAAAGTACAATTTGTCTTCTAGATAGTCAATAATAATAATAATAATAATAATAATAATAATAATAATAATAATAATAATAATAATAATAATAATAATAATAATAATAATAACAATAATGATGATAATAATAATAATGATAAGTATAATAATAATAATAATAATAATAATGATGATGATAATAATAATAATAATAATAATAATAATAATAATAATAATAATAATAATAATAATAATAATAATAATAATAATAATAATAATGCCTATAAACTTCAGGTTTAGAAGCAAGATAACTTTAATATTTGACATCTATGAAATAGTGACTAACAACTTAAAACTATCTGCAATGTACTAATGACATTTTGGTTTGAATAAACGAACATTTCAATAAAATTCCTTACGTTTTTTTTATCTTTTGATAATTTCTTGACAGAATTTTTATAGATTAGCCAGACCTGACCATGATTATTTGCAAAGAAGACAAGAGACATTATACTCGGTTCGATTATTTCATATTATTGACAAGCTCTTGGGTCATGGATTGTAAAACACTTAGATTTATTTTATCAACATGAAATTTAAGCTCTCGCGCAGAAAAATATCACATTTGAGGCTGACAGCAATCACACCACTGCCAATAGTCGAATAACTGGATGGTGCAATTCAGCTTGTTCTTTGTTACTACTTTAATTAGAATTTAAGTTGCTATATTTAATTAGAAAAAATCAATTGTACACCTGGCTGCTTTGCTATTTGAGTTTAGTCTGGAAGCATCAATAGGATATTGCAAGAGTTCCTAATGACAGGTAGTCTGTCTTCATTAAACATATATTTTAAAATCAACACAGTAATTTTTTCCTCTGTTCCAGATTAGTGTCTAAAATGTGTCTGTCTTGAAATAATTAGCATTGCATGACTTCAATAAATAGTATTCGATGCTTTAGAGATACTTCGATCTAAATGCTTAATCATTCGTATAGGTAAATAAGTGTAATCAAGCAAGCAATCAACGGTTTACTGGATAATGTCTTATCTTCCATAAACAGCTAATGCTAAACTCATTCTTGAAAGCTTATAGGTAAATAAGTGTAATCAAGCAAGCAATCAACGGTTTACTGGATAATGTCTTATCTTCCATAAACAGCTAATGCTAAACTCATTCTTGAAAGCTGTGATTTAGGAGTATGGTATTTCGTTGTAGTTGCAAGTGATCACTGTAATTCCAGTAACAAAGAAATATTTTGTAAACCTACTTTTTATTGAATTGCAAATGGATGCAGTATACAAATTCAAAAAGAATGAAAATAAGTACTGGATAACATTCATCCTCCGTAGTAAGGATAAATTTACACTATGTATCCAAAATAATTGTAAAGAAAATCCAATATTAAATAACAGTACTTCATGCTAAATCAAAGGAACAGTGAATCACGTGCTTGCATGAAACGGGTCATTTCCCGTAAATCGTGTTCGATTTGCTTAGTTTATTTGCTTTTTGGGGTCTTTTTGTTTCTTTTCTATCTTGCTTGTTTGTATTATGTTTTCTTACTACCTTGTTTCTTTGTGATTTGTTCCGTGCTACCTTCTTTAATTGTGTTTTTCTTCCTTGCTACCTTTCCTCTTTGTCAAGTTTCTTCATAATACGAATCATAATACAAACAATATGAAAGAGAAACAGATCTTCCTGTCGAGTTCTTTAAAGTACCTGCCTAAAATCGTGGGATATATATATATATATATATATATATATATATATATATATATATATATATATATATATATATATATATATATATATATATATATATATATATCTCGATCGGTTTAAACCAAGAAGACTAGAAAAAGAAAGCTATGCAGTAGTAGAATTATCCTTTGCAGCGGACACATTTTGTTTTCAAACCTTACTCAGTCTTCTTAGTATCCTTTAATTGCATCTAAAAGAATAAAATATCCTTGATATAATTTGCGTCGCATAAATGTACACAAAGTAAAAGATGTCGCAGTGGTTTATAGATTTTCTGATTAACAACAAATATTTCTCAGAATCCGTAACAAGTATATATAGGCTTGTTGAGGCACAATGCATCAATAGGTTTAACTCTTGTCGAAAAAGCTATATAGTTTTTTTTACAAACACAACATTTTCTGTTTTATTTGTTTGTTTTGTCTGTTATGTATATGCCTTTGAAACAGACTCATTAAGAGTCAAAAGCGCTCAGACTAGTAAGATACTAGTTTTGCACTGCTCGTCATCATTTTATTGCACACACACACGCACGCACACACGTAACCTTTTTATGATTGGTTCTTAATTGGTTTTCTACTGGCAGACGTGCCAAAACTAGTGTAGTAAGAGTCCATATTACCAATCTCGTGAGACTTGAAATGATGCCTTGGGTATTAAATACGCATTTCTAATATTTTTTTAGACAGAATCTTTCTAACTCCTTGAAGGAACAAGGTGTATTACTTTTTTATTTGTTGTCGTCTATATTTTGGATTTAATAATTTATTTCCAAGGAAACTGAACAAGTTGACTTTGTATAAAAATATTTCTGAAAGATAGTCATGGAAGTTTATTCTATAATTATTCGGAAACAAACACTGTGAATCAAGTGAGGAATTCTTGATATTCATATATTGAACTACACCTGACGTCATCCATTTCCATGTTTGTACGTCGTCTGGACTCGAACCTGGATTCTTATAGGAATATTTTGTGATAGGACTTGAGTTTTAATTCTTAAGATCAAATTTTGGATTATATTCACAAAGTCCTATTTTACAATTTTATATAGTTGTATAGGGAAATAAATTCTTTTGTTAAAATATATCAATCTCTTCCACTTTTTATTGCTGAGTAAGAGCTCTTATCACGTAACTAAGTTATATATATATATATATATATATATATATATATATATATATATATATATATATATATATATATAAATATATATATATATATATATATATATATATATATATATATATATTGGGACAGATCTCATATAGCCAAAACCAACTTTTCTTTCTTCTTGAAAGTTAGTCATATTTACTGTCTTTATTCATTTCTGCCACTAACGTCAATAACAAAGACGGATTTTGCATATAAAGATAAATACTTCTCTTAAATATCTATAGTAAATACTGTTCTTACATATCAATAGTAACTGGTCTTTCATATCTATAATAAATACTCGTCTTACTTATCCATATTAAATACTAGTGTTACGTATATGTGATTAAATTGCTTGTGTGTAAGGTTTAAAATTCTTTTTTTATTTTTGTTTCACTGCATTTAGATGCAATAAATATTTTTTCTCGGATTCAGGATTTTAGTTTTAGTAGTGAGACATATTTTTATCAAAGTTGTTTACTTTCAACGAAATAGAATTACGTGAGAATTGACATTAAGTCCGTCTTACCTTGGTAGCAAAATCAACAAGAAGTTAAAATGATTGTTCAGCATCATGGACATACCTACTCCGCGTGATCAATGTTTGTAAAAAACCTTTTTATGATTGTTTTTTTTTAAATAGAGTGACATTGGTCTACGTGTGAATTTTAGCGTAATAAGAAAACCACATGACCAATCTCGCGAGATTTGAGGTCATGTTTTGAGTGTTAATACGCATTCTTTATATTATTGTAGTCAGATTCATTCACAATCTTGAAGGAACAAGGTGTATGAATGTATTTAATCTAAATGTGTTGCCAGAATATTTTATTCTTCGTCTGATTTTTGGATTCATTAATTTATGTTCCTGAACTCTCAACAAGTTGACTTTCTTGTAAAACAAATTCTGAAAGATACTCAAGAAAATTAATTCTGGAATTATTCGGAAACAAATACTGTGATTCAAGTGAGGAAATATTGTTATTCATAGATTGGACTACATCTGACGTCATCACCCTGCATATTCGTACGTCTTCGGGACTCGAACCTGGATTCCTATAGGATTATTTAGTTATAGGACTTGTGTTTTTATTTTATAATCATATTTGGATTATATTCACAAACTGTAAGTCCTATTTACCCATTTGTACATTGTTGTCTAGGGAAAAACTTATTTTATTAAAATTTACAAAGTTTGTTGGATTTCACTCTTTTCTTTGTTACTGAAAACGAGCCATTGTCACGTAACACTGGTCTTAAATATCAATAGTAAATACCGGTCTTAAATATCATATTCAATATTTCTCTTACATATCAATAGTAAATACTCTTCCTACATATCAATAGAAAATACTTGTATTTCATATCAACAGTAAGTACTGCTGTTACATATAAAAAATTCTGGTCTTTCATATCTATAGTAAATACTGGTTTTTGATATCTATATTAAATACCTTTTTTTACTTATCAATGGTAAATACTTGTCTTACATATCAATAGCAACGACTGTTTTACATATCAATAGTAAATACTGTTCTTACTTAACAACAGTATATATTGATCTTTCATATTTATAGTAAATACTGATCTTAATATCAACAGTAATTACTCGTCTTACATGTCAATATTAAATACTGGTCTTTCATATAAATAGAAAATACGTGTGTTACATATCAATAGTAAGTACTGGTCTTACATATCAATAGTAAATACACGTCTTACACATCAATAGTAAATATATATCAAATGTAAATACTCTTCTTACATATCAATAGTAATTACTGATCTTTCATATGTATAGCAAATACTGGTCATTCATATCCATTGCAAATATTGGTCTTTATCTTTATAGTAATTACTTGTATTACATATCAATAGCAAATATTGGTTTTATTTATCATATCAAATGCTGGTCTTATATATCAACAGTAAATACTTTTTCACATCTATGGTACATATTGGTGATAAGTATCGTTATCAAATACACGTCTTAGATATCAATAGTAAATACTTGCCTTCTATATCTATGTTAAATACTAGTCATACATATCAATAGTAAATACTCGTCTTACATATCAATAGTAAATACTGGTCTTACATATCAACAGTACGTACTGCTATTAAATATCAAGAGCAAATATACGTCTTTCATATCAGTAGTAAATACTTATCTTTCATAACTACAGTAAATACTGATATTGAATATCGTATAAAATACAGGTTTTGCATATCTATAGTAAATACTGCTCGTACATATCTTATGAAATTCTGGTCTTTCATATCTATAATAAATACTCGTCTTGCATATCAATAGTTAATACTCGTCTTGCATATCAATAGTTAATACTAGTCTTGCATATCAATAGTAAATACTCGTCATTCATATCAATAGCAAATATTCGTATTTTCTAACACAAAAGATTCAAAATACAGTATAAGCAATAAATTAATATGTGCACTAATGCTTGCCTCTTTCTTTTCATCTTTATCTTTGTGTTTCTTTTTCTTTCGTCTGAGTCCTGTGTCGATCTTAGGTTCTGTAATTTATAAAATAATGTAATAAATAAACATATGAAATATAACACTGGATTAGCTTTACTGACTAATAAAGAAACGAGGGAGTTATTAGACCTGTTTGACAATACGAGATAATTTATTGCTGACATTGACAGAAATTTATTTATTAAGGTTAAGAAAAAAAGGAATAGGACACCAATTTTTAATTTTTTTAATGTACAAACATTGGAATACGGCATTTTTATCATTTCTATTTGCATAAAATGGAACACAGAATCTTCATCATTTCGATGTACAGGACTTGCGACACAATATTTTCATTTTTTCGATGTACTGTCGTTGAGAACCCAAAATTATATCATTTTTTATGTAGAGGAATTGGGACACCAAATTTTCATGAGTTCTATGTTCTATGGACGCTAAATTGTGATAATTTCAATGTACAGAAAGCTGTACGAATTGGTAGGATTCCTTTATAAACTACATGAATTCGTTTTCGGATTAGACTGTTGAGGCTGGAACTGACTGCTAGACATTTTAATCTTTGTTTATTTTCTGGTGAGGTACGGATCTGCATATCAAATTATGAAACGGTGTATTTAAAGCTATGCTTTCAATCGATGCACATAACATACTTCGTATTGTGTATTAAGTAGAAAAACATACACTTCATATTGTGTAATCAGTAGAACGTTATGTACTTCATATTTCATATTGTGCAATTAGCAGAAAATTATTCGCTTCATACTGTGTAATAAGTAGAACTTTGTGCACTTCCTATTGTGTGATCAATACAACTTCGTGCGCTTGATATTGTGTGATCAGCAGAACTTCGTGCGCTTCATTTTGTGTAATCAGTAGAACTTTGTGCACTTCATTTTTTTGTGATCAGCAGAACATTGTGCACTTCATTTTGTGTGATCAGCAGAACTTCGTGCGCTTTATTTTGTGTAATATTGTGCACTTCATTTTGTGTGATCAGCAGAACTTCGTGCGCTTTATTTTGTGTAATCAGTAGAACTTTGTGCGCTTCATACTGTGTGTAATATTTTTGTGTATTCAGCTTTACATGTGTAAATAGTAGAACGTCTTTACGTCATATTGTATAATAAGTAAAATGTTATGCGCTTCAATTTGTACAATCGTTAGAAAACATGCACTTATTACTGTGTGATCAGTAAAACGTCTTTCGCTTCATATTGTGTGATCAGTAGAACGTCATAAGCTTTATATAGTGTGATCAGTAGAATGTCATAAGCTGTATATAGTGTGATCAGTAGAATGTCATAAGCTTCATATTGTGTGATCAGTAGAATGTCATAAGCTTTATATAGTGTGATCAGTAGAACGTCATAAGCTTTATATTGTGTGATCAGTAGAACGTCGTAAGCTTTATATTGTGTGATCAGTAGAATGTCATAAGCTTTATATTGTGTGATCAGTAGAATGTCATAAGCTTTATATAGTGTGATCAGTAGAACGTCGTAAGCTTTATATTGTGTGATCAGTAGAACGTCATAAGCTTAATATTGTGTGATCAGTAGAATGTCATAAGCTTTATATAGTGTGATCAGTAGAACGTCATAAGCTTCATATTGTGTGATCAGTAGAACGTCATAAGCTTCATATTGTGTGATCAGTAGAACGTCATAAGCTTCATATTGTGTGATCAGTAGAACGTCATAAGCTTTTTTTAGTGTGATCAGTAGAACGTCATAAGCTTTATATAGTGTGATAAGTAGAATGTCATAAGCTTTATATTGTGTTATCAGTAGAACCTCATAAGCTTTATTTAGTGTGATAAGTAGAACGTCATAAGCTTTATTTAGTGTGATAAGTAGAACGTCATAAGCTTCATATTGTGTGATCAGTAGAACGTCATAAACTTCATTTAGTGTGATCATTAGAACGTCATAAGCTTTATATAGTGTGATCAGTAGAATGTCATAAGCTTTATATAGTGTGATTAGTAGAATGTCATAAGCTTCATATTGTTTGATCAGTAGAACGTCATAAGCTTTTTATTCTGTGATCAGTAGAATGTCATAAGCTTTATATAGTGTGATCAGTAGAACGTCATACTCTTCATATTGTGTGATCAATAGAACGTCATGAATGTCATAAGCTTTATATAGTGTGATCAGTAGAACGTCATAAGCTGTATATAGTGTGATCAATAGAACGTCATGAGCTTCATATTGTGTGATCAGTAGAATGTCATAAGCTTTATATTTTGTGATCAGTAGAATGTCATAAGCTTCATTTTGTGTGATGAGTAGAACGTCATAAGCTTCATATAATGTGATGAGTAGAACGTCATAAGCTTTAAATAGTGTGATAAGTAGAATGTCATAAGCTTTATATTGTGTGATCAGTAGAATGTCATAAGCTTTATATAGTGTGATCAGTAGAACGTCATAAGCTTTATATAGTGGAGTCATTAAAACGTGATCCACTTCTTATTCTGCAACCTATAGAGAAACACGATAATTATTGATCATGGTCCGACAAGTACCAAAAATGATTACACAACATTCTGTTTGAGTAAAGAAATACATACGAAATACTATAGCCATGTTGCAAAGCTTGGCCATTTTCACCGGATCAGCTTTAGGCTTATACTTCAAGGTAGCTGTCACTCCTTTTAGCTGCTTTAACACTTGACAGGAACCCTTAAAATAGAATGCAGCCATTTAACAATTTATGGTAAATCATTGAACGCATTTATGGTGAATCATTCAACACATTTATGGTAAATCACAGACACACACAATAATAAAGTGAGGATATAAATTAAGTCATGATGGTAACTTGGAACTAGTTCGGTTAAAGTTTTAATTCAAGAACTTATACCTCAAACCTTTGGAGAGCAAAAACATTGTTTTGATAATTTCAAATGTAAATGATGTTGTCTCTGCAATAGACTTGCTCACGCGCGCATTCCATAAATGTTTGTGTGTGTGTGTGTGTGAGAGAGAGAGAGAATGAGACAGACAGACAGAGAGTTATATAATGAGCCTGAAAATGAATGGCATACATGCCTCTGTCGAGTCTTACGTCTTGTTGAAAGTCTTTAGATTGCATACGATCATTAAATACGTTTCGGTAACATTAAAATTTAAACCTTTGTTAGGATTGATTTCCAATTGGTTTGTTGCGACGAAGAATATTGTGACACCAGCTACTCGGGGAAGTATTGTCACATGCTTCGAGTAGGAAAATATTAAATGCTGAGCCTTAGCGGTATACATCAGGACGAGCGTTTATCAATTAGTTAATTCTTATTGCTTACATTCATGCTATACTATCTATCTGTAGATGTGTTTAATGTTGTGCTTAGGTATAATTTGCGAGAAAACCATTAATTTGGTTTAATCATCAAAATTACGAAGTACTCTTTGACTCTGGACTAAATAAATATCCCGTGACTATTACGAATGTATTCAAAAGAGTTCTGGACAATGTAATTGTTATAAATCATGACTCTTGGCACATCAGTACATTCGAGGATCTTAAGTTAATTCAGAATACTGTTCGTTTGGGGATGTGCATAATCTTATTTGTTACTATAGATTTTAGTGAAAACTGTAATTTCCTCTTACATTTACATTTTATAACTTATAACTTACAACTTAAAGTATTTGCTATGTTTTACAAATGCGTTGGCTTTACTTCTTTCTGTAACTTATGTTAAGACATTAGAATTGTAACCTGAATTAGCCAATTTCTTCCTTTCAAAAGACTTTACAATTTATAGGATTCATTCATTTCATCGCAATACATGGGAAAATACATACATGTTGAAAATGAATGTAATTGCACATTATTGCTTCCAAGCGAAACTAAAGATATTCAAAATTAATTAATTATACATTTTATAGGACAAACGTCCTCCAAATATTAAACATGACAATTATTCTATCAATCGGCGCTTGAATTGGTAATAACGTACATTTCGACCGTCTAATGTAGTCATAACATCTATTGTTACAATCTAATGTGGCCATAAGGTAGATTTTGACAATTAAATGTCATCTTAGCGTAAATTTTGACATCCTAATGTTGTCATAACGTAAATTTTGCCAATGTAATGTCGTCATAATGTATATTTTGACAATCTAATGACGTCATAACGTAGTTTGACAATTTAATGTGGTCATAACGTAGATTTTGACACTCTAATGAGGTCATAACGTAGAGTTTGCCAATGTAACGTCGTCATAACGTATATTTTGACAATCTGAGGTTATAACGTAGAGTTTGACAATGAACTGTGGTCATATCGTAGATTTTGACAAACTAATGTGATCATAACGTAGATGTTTAGAACCTGGTGTAGTTTTAAGGTTGATTTTGACAACCTAATGTGGTCATAACGCAGATTTTGACAATCTAATGAGGATATAACGTAGATTTTCACAATCTAATGTCATCATAACGTATATTTTGAAATCCTAATGTTGTCATAACATAGATTTTGCCAATGTAATGTCGTCATAACGTATATTTTGACAATCTAATGAGGTCATAACGTAGAGTTTGCCAATAAAATGTCATAACGTAGATTTTGACAATGTACTGTGGTCATATCGTAGATTTTGACAAACTAATGTTGTCATAAGGTAGATTTTTATAACCTAATGTAGCTATAAGGTTGATTTTGACAACCTAATGTGGTCATAACGTAGATTTTGACAATCTAATGTCTTCATAACGTAGGTTTTGACAACCTAATGCTGTCATAACGTAGATTTTGACAATCTAATGAGGAGATAACGTAGAGTTTGGCAATCTAATGTCATCATAACGTAGATTTTGACATCCTAATGTTGTCATAACGTAGATTTTGCCAATGTAATGTCGTCATAACGTTTATTTTGGCAATCTAATGTGGTCATAAAGTAGATGTTGACAATCTAATGAGGTTATAATGAAGAGTTAGACAATGTACTCTGGTCATATAGTAGATTTTGAGAAACTAATGTGGTCATAAGGTAGATTTTTAGAACCTAATGTAGTTATAAGGTTGATTTTGACAACCTAATGTGGTCATAACGTAGATTTTGACAATCTAATGTCATCAGAACGTACATTTTGACAACCTAATGTTGTCGTAACTTAGATTTTGACATACTATGTAGTCATAACGTAGATTTTGACAATCTAATATCGTCATAATGTAGATTTTGACTCTTTAATGTGGTCATAACGTAGATTTTGACTCTTTAATGTGGTCATAACGTAGATTTTGACAATGTACTGTAGGCATATCGTAGATTTTGACAAACTAATGTGATCATTACGCATATTTTGACAATCTAATGTGGTCATAAGGTAGATATTGACAATCTAATGTGGTTATAGCGTAGATTTTGACAATGTACTGTGGTCATAACGCAGATTTTTTGACAATCTAATTTGGTGATAAGATAGATTTTGACAATTTAATGTTGTCATAACGTAGATTTTGACAATGTACTGTGGTCATAACGTACATTTTGACAATGTAATGCCATCATAACGTAGATTTTGACAACCTAATGTGGTCATAACGTAGATTTTGACAAGGTATTGTGGTCATAACGTAGAGTTTGACAATCTAATGTGTCATAACGTAGATTTTGACAATGTACTGTGGTCATATCTTAGATTTTGACAAACTAACGTGATCATAACGTAGATTTTGACAACCTAATATTGTCTTAACGTATATTTTGACAAGCTAATGTTGTCCTAACGTATATTTTGACAATCGAATGTGATTATAACGTAGAGTTTGATTATGTACTGTGGTCATATCGACGATTTTGACAAACTAATGTGGTCGAAACGTAGATTTTGATAATCTAATATGGTCATAACGTAGATTTTGGTAATCTAATGTGGTCATAACGTAGATTTTGACAATCTACGTTATAACCATATACATTACACAATAAGTGTAAAATGATGGGCATTTGCTTTATTCTATTTTCTAAATTTTTGGTATAATTATCCTTATGTCTATGTAATAAATGACGGACACAGTTTTATAACATGTATTCAATTTTTATACTTAGGTTTCTACATTTGTAAGTTGTATCCTAACATAAATTTTGCATGCTTGACAAAAATACCTTAATATTAGGGAAAATATTACGTATGCTAAGTTGGCTTGTTAAACAAGTCAACAAGCTAAATGAATTGGGAAAATAAAACGGAGCCAATATTTGAGGCATTACAAGAAATTTTTTTTACATAATCGCTGACTTTAAACTTACTAATTTTCCGACTTTAAAAAAAAATTATAAATCCTTATTGCATGATAATGAGTGTTATATATATATATATATATATATATATATATATATATATATATATATATATATATATATGTGTGTGTGTGTGTGTGTGTGTGTTGTGTCTGTGTATTATTATTCATAATTATGGTAAGTAATGGATGTTTAGTTACTAATGTTTTAAATATTAAAACTCTTATCAATCAGTGCAAGATGAGTTATTTATCATTCTCATCCATTGTTGAGTTGCACTATTGTCGACGTAAACAATATGTGATTTGACAAGGACGTGAGTTTCTGAAAAGGTCAGACATAATTTAGAAATGGTTAACATCTGATCTTATTTACTAGTTGACATCTTTCAATAAGGAATATACGTTTTTCTTTCGTTTTTGAAACTAAGACTTTGGTTTCAATATAAGAGAATAATTACTTAAAATTGGGCATTCTTATAAGTATTACAAGCCATAAAAGTTGTACAATTATATTGAAAGGAATTAAGTTATTTAATTTAATCATTTATTTAATTACAGTGCTCAAAATATTTTAGGTCAATTACAATAATAGCAGTCACTCGCAAAGATACATTCAGTTCAAGACACTTGGATATTTAATAGCTGTAAAGGAATTACTGTTAATTCATTTAAAGACATCTTGGGATTACATCAGTGATTCTGTTATGCTGTTAATACGTAAGAATGCTTTATAACATCTTTCAGAATCCCTTTGGAACTTTTTGGGATTACTCAATACTTTTTGGAGATGATGGAGCATTTAGGACTTTAGGATTCTATTCACAATACTTTAAGTTTTTTTCCAATTCTTTCATTTATAAATATGATTGAATATTTGTTGAAATCTACGGTTTGTTTCTAGTACATGTAAGGAAATGTGACAATAACGTGACCATCACCAGCGTGTTAATCTTATCACCAGATGTTTGACCCAAAGCAACCATCATTGTATATCAAACATCCGACACTAACTGGCGTTTACTTTCAAACTATCTTCAAATCCATAATACTTGAGTCTGGTAAACTTTCTGCTCAAACCTACATAAACCTTAAATTTAACAACCCGTTAATATCTCATATCTGGCAGACATATGGTTTCCTCATACAATCTAGAAAAAGTCTTCTTTACTGTTGCCTGCCAGGGAAAGTGATATAAAGGGCAATATAAGGGGTTATAAGGCATCCCTTCAGTCGCCTGTTTCTGAATGGAACATTCCATTTACTACCTTAACTTATTTTGTAAATCAACGTATTCGTAATCCTTGGCAATTATTGCGGAATGAAAACTACACAAATTCTATAAGCATCAAAAACAAGACTGGAACGTTTCATCGTTCATATATTACAAGACACAGATAAACCTTATATGTGATGATCACGTGTAAGACACACATACAAGACCCAGGAAAACCTTTTGAAGGTGAACCTAAACAAGAGAACGTTCCCTACATGTCAAGACCGACAATAGAAAACATCGTTGTCCAGTGAATGGACTTTTACAATATGAGAAAGTATCATATGAGAAATCGATGAAAAACTTTATGACGATGTCTTAGGACTTTTTTAGGGCACGCAGCTTATATAGCAACTTATAACCGACAATTTTATGGATTACGTTTGACTTTTATTTTTTGTTTGTTGTCACAGAATAATGCAAGAACTAATTTGGTTTCACCTTAGAACGATTGATCATTTTTGCTGTACATGAGTACAAGGTTACCTAGGGTGGATAACTGTTTTTCTTGGTATAGATCGCTTTCGGCAAAAGACACTAAAAGTACGGTATGTACGTGTATTTTACTCTTACTAATACTCATAAGGCAAGCTTCTTTACTATCTGATACATCGGTCTTTTGAGATCTTGTCAAAGAGTGTACGTTCTCCATTTTGTTCTATTTGTATTTTATTTGATACGTGAAGCATATTCAGTTTTTAATATCGTAGCGTGGAATGTTCTCTTTACTACCTCGCGAAATTTGAAATGGTATAAACTTTTAAACTGTTACTAATCGCAATTAAGAGTTTAATTTATTAACATATGTCGATAGATTTTAATTCCGTACATGTTATTAAAACCAGATTGGCTTTATTTTAGTTGTGTATGTGTGCGGGTGTATGACGGCAGTGCAGATTTGTAAACTTGTGCGCATGGTGGATCCATGAAAGGGGTGCGTTGTTAATACAAGTTTGTGTAACCCAACAATTCAACAGAATTGTATGGCTTGACAATGGACACGTAAACCAGGTCAAAATGTTTCGTTGGCAAGTTTTTACTAGTATTTATGAGTCATACGTGGTTATGAATCATACGGACTGTAGAAATGACTGAGTCATTAATCATATGTTTGGTATAATTGTTAGGTCAATGACAACTGATCATGTTTATATCAACTGTTTATGTTGTTTCGACTGAGTACGTGGAACATATGGTTTGTTTCAATTGCGAACAAACCGTCATTACATGAATTTTACATTTTATGTGAATCTTACCATCATTTTTGAATATATGAACCACATTGTTTTCCCAGTTTTGAATGTTTGTAGTAAGTAATCGAATGAGTCGTATGTTTGGAGTGAACAAATCACACTGCATATGGTAGAGAGGATATACAGATCCTGTTACATTTACCATTTGTGTCATGTTTACCTTTTCATGTTTTATTTTATTCATGTTTTGTAGCTTATAATTGTAAACTTCCTAAAGAATTTGTGCAATTCATGCTTTTTAAATTATCTAAGTTTATCTTTGGTTGGATTTTAATGGACACCGGTTTGAATAAGTGCCGTAAAACGCTGTTACATGCATACTTGCATACTTCTATCCATCCATACATACAATGCAAGTTCCTAAAGAGGGTAAGTCTTGCTGAAATAATTTTATTAAGAATTCATTAGGTAGCATTACAAGATTTCATATAGTTGTCCATGGGTAAATGTTGGGATGAAAATACATCAATTCTTGATCCTTTTTTTCTCCGTCACCGATTAATACTGCTGTAAAGAATGCATGCTTTGATGCTGCAGATCAAAATTGAATTATACCAGTGCAGAAACACAGTTAATCATGTATGGTTGAATGTTAATATTAAGCCTACAAGACACACGAGAGACTATCCATTTCATCCTAGCACAGTTTTCTATGCGTTAACCATTATAGACATAATGAGTGATTTTGTGGGAAATTGTTTTGTTTATGGTCAAATGTCCTTTCTCTGAAATTACTATTTGATAAGCGATTCTTACAGCCTTATTAGTTATTGTTCTTTATGGGAATGAAAATTGTTTTTTTATGGATTTCACGCGTCGTGTAGGGGGAGGGGGTTAATATATGAACAGTTTGAAATTATATAGGTGTACATGACTATGGGGTTTTACTTCATTAGCAAGTGGCTTCAAAGGTGAGTGGTTACAAATCGACACAAGCCAAAGTCGATAACTATGACCGTTCAAATGCAGTTTCGTTTGCTTCTTTGGAATTTAATTTCGTATTTAAAATTGATTGATAATTACTTTTATCCCTGGCAAAAAGGCTTTTATGAGGTCAAACTTAAGCTAAAAATGATATATCATCGCATAAGATGACCATCAAACCCCATTAATCCTGAATTGCAACCTGCACTAAACAGTTTTACTCTTGTAACACGGGTAGTGGTACTGTAAAGAAGTAAAGAAGTAAATTATGGTTCTCTAAATGCGGCCATTCCCCTATAAATCTTGTTATGGTACTGTAATGAACATTACCTCCATTACGAATTTACAATGTAATATTATTATGCATCATTTCAAATATGAGAGGTTTGCTTTATGTATGGTAATATGTATAATGTACCTGTATGGTAATATGTATAATGTACCTGTATGGTAATATGTATAATGTACCTGTATGGTAATATGTATAATGTACCTGTATGGTAATATGTATAATGTACCTGTATGGTGATATGTATAATGTACCTGTATGGTACTATGTATAATGTACCTGTATGGTAATATGTATAATGTACCTGTATGGTAATATGTATAATGTACCTGTATGGTAATATGTATAATGTACCATTATGGTAATATGTATAATTTACCTGTATGATAATATGTATAATGTACCTGTATGGTAATATGTATAATATACCTGTATGGTAATATGTATAATGTACCTGTATGATACTATGTATAATGTACCTGTATAATACTATGTATAATGTACCTGTATGGTAATATGTATAATGTACCTGTATGGTAATATGTATAATGTACCATTATGGTAATATGTATAATGTACCTGTATGGTACTATGTATAATGTACCTGTATGGTAATATGTATAATGTACCTGTATGGTAATATGTATAATGTACCTGTATGGTACTATGTATAATGTACCTGTATGGTGATATGTATAATGTACCTGTATGGTAATATGTATAATGTACCTGTATGATACAATGTATAATGTACCCCTATGGTAATATGTATAATGTACCTGTATGGTAATAAGTATAATGTACCTGTATGGTACTATGTATAATGTACCTGTATGGTAATATGTATAATGTACCTGTATGGTAATATGTATAATGTACCTGTATGGTAATATGTATAATGTACCTAATCAGGACACGTCGTTCAGCGTTTAGAAAGCGAATTTTGTTACCGGCAGTGTGTATTGAAACATAGTGACTCATGATGTTATGCCACTATGTAATAAACCCATTCGGTACGTATTGTAACCTTGAATAATTAGTTTGTGCATATTTTACTTGTTAGTTATATCAGTACAAAATGAAATTACCTTGCCTAACGTATAATTCCACCATGACATGATCAATTTATTCCATAATTCTGATGTTTTGCTGTGCACTCGCTGCCAATACATACTAATCCGCCATTTAAACTCTTTTGGACAGCGAGAACTATGGAATCTGATTGGCTATTGGTCACATGACCTTTTTGCATAAGTAGCATCACTTCCATGTACTGTAGAGCTTCACTGTTGGCCCGTCCAGCGTTTGGAGCAGACGAAAGTAAGTCAACGGTTGACGTAAGCATTTCTTCATCTCTAGAATATCTCAGATCATGTTAGATAGACATAGTCAAGTTGCAATGGTTAGTACCTAATGAAATTTGATGTGCTTGTTTGACATTACGGGGAATTCCAGAAGTTATTTGTTATTCCTGAGGTGACGTATACTATCGTGTTGGCTGAAATGACTTTGCCTTCGGTGAAATATCGTCGAAATTAATCTATGTATGTGAAGGCGAAAGATCATTACAATCTATATAATCCTGGGAAACATATATATTGTTCCCTCAGAAACTGATATATGCTAAGAATTCGTCATTTTTCACCTGCGTTAGAAGGCGAACCCGAGTTGCACCTTCACCTTATGATATTCTAAACCTTCAGTTCCTTAAGGATATTTCACCTTCATCTTTTTTTCACTGCCACGAGTTAAACAACTCTTTCTTGCACTTCCATGACGTGAATTCTATGTGATATAAATCATTACAAATATATTCTGAAATCCATTCAGAGGTAGAGAAGGTGCATTTATATTTGAAGCTCTATTGCACCTTCCCCCACGGGAGTTCATCAACTTTGTCTCATCATGATTCTCTGGTTTACATATGTTTATTATTAAGTCTTGAATATTTATGTATATGTAACTGTATTGACATTCAGTAATTCTATGTCCACCTATTCTTGTCCCTAAGGCATTTTACAAATAAATACTTTCGATGTTTATTCTACAAGGTCTCGTGTTATTCTTTCTAATCAAAAGCTAGACAGGAGGACCCAAAATTAATGTAGCCCGGATACAGCGTTACTGTACTATGTAGGAATCGGAAACGTTCCCAATAATCTCTCTAAGACTTAAATTACCGTGCTACCATTAGAAAATTAAGTTCAAAGCTACATGGGTCAAAGGTTTGTATGATAAAGGTATGATATGGTCCTATGAATCATAACCCGAGGAATACAAACAGTATTCCGGTACTCGTAGAGAGTTATTTTAAATCCATTTGTAGTTTGAAAAGAGTACGTGTTTCAGGACACTACTTAGATTATCTGGGTGTTTTTATCTGGTTTTATTTTTGGTGGTCATATGCAATTAAGGTTCTCATAGGTTCTCCTTGCCAATGAAACGCAATGCACTCCTAAATGGTACTTTTGACTGGCCTACTTATGAATTGTACTTTTGACTGGCCTACAGATAAATGGTACTTTGGATTGATCTCTAAGTAAATGGTATTTTATACTGGTGTACAGGTATATGGCACTTTAGATTCGACTACGAGCAAATGGTACTTCAGATTGGTCTGCAAGTAAATGCTACTTTAGAATGATATACAGGTATGTTACTTTAGATTGATCTACAGGTATATATTTCTTTATATTGATTCTACAGGTATATGATACTTAAGAATGATCTACAGGTATATGGTACTTTAGATTATTCTACAGTTATATTGTACTTTAAATTGACCTACAGGTATACGCTACTTTAGATTGGTCTACAGATAAACGATAATTTACTTTGGCATAGAGGTTTACGCTGGGTTAAATTGGGCTACAGGTAACTTTCTTTCGTTCTCAACAAAGAAAACAAAGAATCCCATAATCATGTATGAAGGCGTGGGACGATTGTACGTGAAAAAACCCATTAATCCGGGATAAAAACTTGAGACGATTATACGTAAAAGAATCCAAAAATCACGCATAAAGGCTTAGGACGATTGTACGTGAAAGGATCCAATAATCACGCATAACAGCTTAAGACGATTGTACGTGAAATGACCCAATAATCACACACAAATAGCTTAAGACGATTGTACCTGAAAGGATCCAATAATCACGCGTAAAAGCTTAGGGCGATTGTACGTGAAGGGATCCAATAATCACGAATAAAAGTTTAAGACGATTGTACGTGAAAGGATCCAATAATCAGACATAATAACTTACGACGATTATACGTGAAAAGTCCAATAATCACGCAGGAAAGCATAGGACGATTGTACGTGAAAGGATCCAGTAATCACGCATAACAATTAAGGACGATTGTACGTGAACGGACCCAATAATCACACACAAATAGCTTAAGACGATTGTACTAGAAAGGATCCAATAATCACGCTTAAAAGCTTAGGACGATTGTACGTGAAGGGATCCAATAATCACGAATTAAAAGCTTAAGACGATTGTACTTGAAAGGATCTAATAATCACGCATAAAAGCTTAGGACGATTGTATGTGAAAGGATCCAATAATCAGGCATAAAAAATTAGGACGATTGTACGTGAGAAAGTCCAATAATCACGCAGAAAAGCTTAGGACGATTGTACGTGAAAGGATCTAATAATCACGCATAACAGCTTGGGGCAATTGTACGTGAAAGGATCCAATAATCACACACAAATAGCTTAAGACCATTGTACGTGAAATGGCCAAATAATTACACACAAATAGCTTAAGACGATTGTACTTGAAAGGATCCAATAATCACGCATAAAAGCTAAGGACGATTGTACGTGAAGGGATCCAATAATCACGAATAAATGCTTAAGACGATTGTACGTGAAAGGATCCAATAATCACGCAAAAAAGCTTAGGACGATTGTACGTAAAAGGATCTAATAATCACGCATAACAGCTTGAGACGATTGTACGTGAAAGGATCCAATAATCACGCAAAAAAAGCTTAGGACGATTGTACGTGAAAGGATCTAATAATCACGCATAACAGCTTTGGACGATTGTACGTGAAAGGATCCAGTCAGTAATCACGCATAACAGCTTGGGACGATTGTACGTGAAAGGGTCCAAAAATCACGCATAACAGCTTAAGACGATTTTACGTGAAATGACCCAATAATCACACACAAATAGCTTAAGACGATTGTACTTGAAAGGATCCAATAATCACGCATAAAAGCTTAGGACGATTGTACGTGAAGGGATCCAATAATCACGAATAAAAGCTTAAGACGATTGTACGTGAAAGGATCCAATAATCTCGCATAAAAGCTTAGGACGATTGTACGTGAAAGGATCCAATAATCACGTATAACAGCTTGGGCCGATTGTACGTGAAATGACCCAATAATCAGGCATAAAACTTGAGACGATTGTACATGAAAGGATCCAATAATCACGCATAACAGCTTGGGACGTTTGTACATGAAAGGATCCAATAATCAAGCATAACAGCTTGGGACGATTGTACGTGAAAGGACCCAATAATTAGGCATAAAACTTTTATGTTTGAACATGAAAGGATCCAATAATCACGGATAACAGCTTTGGACTATTGTACGTGAAAGAACCAAATAATCACGCATAACAGCTTGGGACGATTGTACGTGAAAGGACCCAATAATCACGCATAACAGCTTAGGAAGATTGTACCTGAAAGGATCCAATAATCACGCATAATCATACAGGAAGGTGTGGGACGATTTGACGTAAAGGATTATACTGTCAAGCTGGAAGTAGTGGTAATATTGTACAAACCTACGGAATTCATTAGCGTAACAGTAGCATGCTTCGCGTCTGATTGAGGCGTGGACAAATAATAAATTGAAGAGATATGAAGACAAACACACACACATACACATACATAAATTTTTATGCGTGTGACTGTAATTTAAAATTTATCCCATTGTTACATCCTGTGGAGAAGAGAACGATTCTTCCTAAATTAAATTCAACTTTTACAACTGATTGCATTTACGACTGTTACCTTTTCAGCTGATATAAGAGTTATTTGGATATAAAATATGAGAAACGTATTCATACAACTTTGCTGCTGTTGCTTTTTTATAACTTACTGTTTTCACAACGTAGACCCAGTCTGAAAAGTTACTGTCTTTAACTATGACGGTATTCCGCCTGAAAGAGTAAAGAAAATCAATAGTCTCGTTTTCATTACATAAGATACTTCTATCTAATTACGATGCGTATATTGAGATAATTTACATGCATGTCTTACTATACTTTGGCAAGACAATAACAAAGGCATGTAATTAGTAATCATGTATCTCTCGAATAATGAGTCATGTAACAATGAAGGTAGCATAGGAAATAAGTGACAATATTCAAGGATGCAGTGCATTATTGAAAAAAAAATACACAGGTTACTTTTTCGTTCATTGAGATAGAGGATTCTAACTGCAGACTCACGAACATAATAAGTATGACGTCAGCGAATCTCCAGTCTTAAGACACATTTACTCACAAAGACTCCTTTAAGTCGGGTACCAATAGTATCAGTTCCAAAAGCTATGAGTTTTTCTCATAATCGACTGCCAATAATGGTAGACCCATGTAATGATTTGAATTCATCACTGTTGACGTCATTGTAATGATTTGAATTCATCATTGTTTACGTCATTGTAATGACTTTAATTCATCACTGTTGACGTCATTGTAATGATTTGAATTCATCATTGTTGACGTCATGGTAATGACTTGAATTCATCATTGCTGAAGTCATTGTAAGGATTTGAATTCATCATAGTTGATGTCATTGTAATGATTTGAATTCATCATTGTTGACGTCATTGTAATGATTTGAATTCAGCATTGTTGACGTCATTGTAATGATTTGAATTCATCATTGTTGACGTCATTGTAAGGATTAGAATTCAACATTGTTGATGTCATTGTAATGATTTGAATCCATCATTGTTGACGTCATTGCAAGGATTTGAATTTCTCATTCTTGATGTCATTGTAATGATTTGAATTCATCATTGTTGATGTCATTGTAATGATTTGAATTCATCATTGATGACGTCATTGTAATGATTTTAAATTGTCATTGTTGATATCATTGTAATGATTTGAATTTGTCATTGACAATGTCATTGTAATGATTTGATTTCATCATTGTTGACGATATAGCAAGGATTTGAATTTCTCATTCTTGATGTCATTGTAATAATTTAAATTCATCATTCTTGACGTCATTTTAATGATTTGAATTCATCATAGATGACGTCATTGTAATGATTTGAATTTGTCATTGTTGATATCATTGTAATGATTTGAATTTGTCATTGATAATGTCATTGTAATGATTTGATTTCATCATTGTTGATGTCATTATAATGATTTGAATTCATCATAGTTGACGTCATTGTAATGATTTGAATTCATCATTCTTAACGTCATTGTAATGATTTGAATTCATCATTGTTGATGTCATTGTAAGTACTTGAATTTGTCATTGATGACTTCTTTGTAATGATTTGAATTTGTCATTGTAATGATTTAAATTCATCATTGTCTATGTCATTGTAATAATTTGAATACATCATTGTCGATGTCATTATAATGATTTGAATTTTTCATTGATGATATCATTGCAAGGATTTGAATTCCTCATTGCTGATGTCAAAGTAATGATCTGAAGTCATCAATACTGACGTCATTGTAATGATTTTGAATTCGTCATTATTGACGTCATTGTAATGATTTGAATTCGTCATTCATGATGTCACAAGGATTTGAATACAAAATTGTTGATGTCATTGTAATGATTTGATTTTGTCGTTATTGACGTCATCGTAATGATTTAAATTTGTCATTGTTGATGTCATTATAATGATTTTAATTCAGCATTATTGATGTCATTGTAATGTTTTGAATTTGTCATTATTGACATCATGGTAATGATTTGAATTCATCATTGTTAACGTCATTGTAATGACTTCAATTTGTCATTGTTGATATCATTGTAATGATTTGAATTTGTCATTGATAACGACATTGCAATGATTTGAATTCATCATTGTTGACGCCATTGCAAAGATTTGAATTTCTCATTCTTGATGTCATTGTAATGATTTGAATTCATCATTGTTGATGTCATTGTAATGATTTGAATTCATCATAGTTGACGTCATTGTAATGATTTGAATTCATCATTCTTGAGGTCATTGTAATGACTTGAATTCATCATTCTTGACGTATTTGTAATGATTTGAATTCATCTTTGTTGATGTCATTGTAAATATTTAAATTTGTCATTGTTGTCTTCTTTGTAATGATTTGAATTTGTCATTGTAATGATTTAAATTCATCATTGTTTACGTCATTGTAATAATTTGAATACATCATTGTCGATGTCATTATAATGATTTGAATTTTTCATTGATGATATCATTGTAAGGATTTGAATTTCTCATTGCTGATGTCAATGTTATAATCTGAAGTCATCAATATTGACGTCGTTGTAATGATTTTGAATTCATCATTATTGACGTCATTGTAATGATTTGAATTTGTCATTATTGTCGTTATCGTAATGATTGGAATTCGTCATTCAAGATGTCATTGTAAGGATTTTAATTCATCATTGTTGATGTCATTTTAATGATTTGATTTTGTCATTATTGACGTCATGGTAATGATTTGAATTTGTCATTGTTGATGTCATTATAATGATTTTAATTCATGATTATTGATGTCATTGTAATGAGTTGAATTTGTCATTTTTGACGTCATGGTATTGATTTGAATTCATCATTATTGACGTCTTTGTAAAGATTTGATTTCATCATTATTGACGTCATTGTAATGATTTGAATTTGTCATTGTTGATGTCATTGTAATAGTTTGAATTCATCATTGTTGACGTCATTTTAATGATTTAAGTTCATTTTAAAGATTTGAATTCATCATTTTCGACGTCATTGTAATAATTTGAATTTATCATTATTGTCTTCATGGTAATGATTTGAATTCATCATAATTGACCTTATTGTAATGATTTGAATTCATCATTGTTGATGTCATTTTAATGGTTTGAATTCATCTTTATTGACGTCATGGTAATGATTTGAATTCATCATTTTTGACGTCTTTGTAAAGATTTGATTTCATCACTATTGACGTCATTGTAATGATTTGAATTTCTCATTGTTGATGTCATTGTAATAGTTTGAATTCATCATTGTTGACGTCATTGTAATGATTTAAGTTCATTTTAAAGATTTGAATTCATCATTTTCGACGTCATTGTAATAATTTGAATTTATCATTATTGTCTTCATGGTAATGATTTGAATTCATCATAATTGACGTTATTGTAATGATTTGAATTCATCATTGTTGATGTCATTTTAATGGTTTGAAATAATCTTTATTGACGTCATGGTAATGATTTGAATTCATCATTGTTGATGTCATTTTAATGATTTGATTTTGTCATTATTGACGTCATAGTAATGATTTGAATTTGTCATTGTTGATGTCATTATAGTGATTTTAATTCATCATTATTGATGTCATTGTAATGAGTTGAATTTGTCATTTTTGACGTCATGGTAATGATTTGAATTCATCATTATTGACGTCTTTGTAAAGATTTGATTTCATCATTATTGACGTCATTGTAATGATTTGAATTTGTCATTGTTGATGTCATTGTAATAGTTTGAATTCATCATTGCTGACGTCATTGTAATGATTTAAGTTCATTTTAAAGATTTGAATTCATCATTTTCGACGTCATTGTAATAATTTGAATTTATCATTATTCTCTTCATGGTAATGATTTGAATTCATCATAATTGACGTTATTGTAATGATTTGAATTTATCATTGTTGATGTTATTTTAATGGTTTGAATTCATCTTTATTGACGTCATGGTAATGATTTGAATTCATCATTATTGACGTCTTTGCAGTGATTTGAATTCGTCCATGTCGACGTCATTGTAATGATTTGAATTCATCATTGTTGATGTCATTGTAATGATCTGAATTCATGATTGTTGACGTCATTTTAATGATTTAATTTGTTATTGTTGATATCATTGTAATGATTTGAATTTTGTCATTGTTGATATCATTGTAATCATTTGAATTCATCATTTTTGACGTCATTGTAATGCTTTGAATTCATCATAGTTGACGTCATTGTAATGATTTGAATTCATCATTGATGACGTCATTTTAATGATTTAATTTGTCATTGTTGATATCATTGTAATGATTTGAATTTGTCGTTGTTAAAGTCATTGTAAGAATTTGAATTCTTCATTGTTGACGTCATTGTAAGAATTCGAATTCTTCAATCTATCACGAATTCGAATGCTTACAATCGCATAAAAATGATGAATTCGAATCCCATACTGACATAAACTAAAAGGAACTGTTGACTTTATTGAATCCGTACACTGTCATCATTAAGTATGAACGGGAATCCTTAGACTGTAATATATACATATGAAAATAGTTTATACACATATATAGTAAAAATAAACACGTAATAAATGTCTCCAGCTTCTACATTAATTGCGCACATAAGGTTCGCGACTTGATTTAGCTTTAACAATTTTTTTTCTCTACGAAGTAAAGCCAGACTTTTTATAGAATGTATGCATAAGTTAAAATCATAAATGTGTGCATGTGTGCATAAATGATAAATATATAATGTACTGTACTAAAAATGTAGTTACACTGGATTAAATAGAAGCGGATTAATTAAACGGATGAGCGGATTATTTAAACAAAATTGCTCTTACTTGAAAAAATGCAATAGACACTTATCCGAATTTTCCAGGAGTCTTTGTATCGGCCAGTCTTTCATAAACTCTAACTGGCTGAAATAATAATAATAATAATAATAATAATAATAATAATAATAATAATAATAATAATAATAATAATAATAATAATAATAATAATAATGGTAATGATAATGATGATGGTGATGTTTTTATTATTTATATATTATCATTATAATTAATATTATGAAAATCATCGTCTTCATATTCATTGTCAATTTCATTTACAGTTAAATAGAGATTATAACAAGAAGGCAGAAGAAAAAAGATTAACGCTGGCGGTGTGATGACTGGATGGATGGATGGATGAATGATTACAAAGACCAACACAGACTACGAGGATCCAAAATTGCTTGCAAGATAAATAGCATCAAATTTAATTAGAAAATTTTAAAACTATAAAGCAGAATAACAAACTAAAAATCACTATTAATTTAATTGAAAGTAAATTCTAGGAACGACCAAGCTAAACATAAGTCTGAAAATTCATTTTCAAGCTTTCTTCGCTGGAGCTGGAAATACTTTACAATCCTAGGAACTGGTCTGTTTGTTATATTCGGGATTCCCGATATCCAAAACACAAGATGTTGTATCAAAATTATCGAATAGAAATGGTTTTCAGCCTTCAAGATTTTGATTGTTGATACCAAAAAACGAATTTTTTTAAAAGTTACACCATTGAGATTATTCCCCTAATATGTTTCAATAGAAATATGGCTATACATTCTAACGGTCGTAAATATGAATCGCTATCTTTCAATACTATTTTAAATCTTAAGAAAGTTCATTTGTTTGACATGCAAATGTTGTTTTAAAGAAAAAACATCTTCAACGTCTTACATGCCAAGACCTTCCATCCGAATAAATATAAATTTTATAACGACAAAATCATTTTTGGAAACAATGTCACATTGTTCGACACGGTACACAGTAGGCCTAGAGTACATATTTTCCCTTAAAATGTCACTTTCAGAACTAAACGTTACATTGTTACGATTTTCATGTGAAATAAGATTACAAGATGCCTAAATTCACACATTTACCGCAATGCATTTGTGACCCGATCTTTGCAGTATTTGATTTGAAAAAATAGACTACATGAAACGTAAACAAATTTCTTTTTTAATCGGATTTTCATCCCATATTTACTGAGTAAAGATAATGTGGTTGGATAAAGTTCTGTAAACTAGGAGATCCATTTA